>WOGO01003261.1:0-14556 GCA_015342085.1 Leptinotarsa defecta | reverse complement strand
ACTGGAGCGAAAAATAGAAGTGGAACCTCTGACGTACAATAAATCCAAAACAAGCACTTTTCCTAAGCAAATACCAGAACTGCAACACTTTTTTTTGACGCTCATTTCACCAACAAAATTGGCGTTTTGGCGGAAAACTATTCACTCGGACTCGGGGGATGGCAACAGAGCGAATGGCGCCAACAAAAACGTTGAACGTCTGCATAAAAATCTCCATCTGGGTACGTGTATTTAAAAATGTATAACCACAAAATGAGGTTGGGCGTCTGCGGTCCAAATCTATGTTTTCGACAGCATGATTAGACGGACAACCGCACGTTTGCCATATCCGACCGCAAATTTCTTGACCGCAACTGCATAAAAAAAGCACTTGCTCCTACATACATAATTTTTGAGCGTTTTATGCCGTTCGACTGCAAACCGCACAACTGCACATGCATAAAAGAGACCTTATGCTTACCAGTGGCGCCCGGCGTTATTTCCTTTCGGGCATGATTTACAACAATATGTCTAGAAATAAACTACTTGAATGTCTCAGCGATCGTAGTAGATTTTCCTCAAAACTACAAGTCTACATTAAAAAAAGCAAATCTACTCGTTGAACAATTTTCATCCTCATATTATTAGACGACAGAAACTGCTGATCATCGAAAAGCTTCTGGTCATGATGAAATACTTGTCTTCATATTCTAAAAATGCGGCATTGCTTCCATTGTGGTATGGAAAAGGTGTTTTCTTCAGAATCGTAAGCGACAATTAATATTGTTTCCAGAAGCAACCATCAAACCATTCTACCTTCACACATATGTCATTCTTTTTTTTTAATAATTGAATCTAGAAATATATAGTCTCAGGCTCGATATTTCAAGGCCTTTGAGGAAAGGGCCTTCAATGGTATGATCGTCTTTGTTAGTAGTTTTCCAGCTTTCTCAAAGGCTATTCCTTACAAATAGTTGTCGACTGTTCACGGAAAACTTTACCATTAACATTGGTGTTCCCAGAGATACATATTGTTTCTAACCCTTTTTATATTATACATCAACCATCTATCGGAAAAAAAAACACAAATATATAATATTTTACGTTTTTGCGACCCCACGCTAGTATTTTCCTTTCATTTGGATGCCAAACATCAGCTGCCAATACACCTCTTCGGCAAAAATAAGAGGTTTTATATCTCGATAAATATCTGGAAAACATTCATCTTGGGTCGACAAACACCAACACGACTTTAATTCTACAAAAAACCAAGCATCAGTTTTTTATGATAAGGTGAATATTTTGAACTTAATAATCTTAGGGAAAACAATTTCGTTATCTCCGTCGATGAATTTGGTGGGCGTCAAATTAGATAGCTTCATAATGTTGGTACAATCATGTTACTGGAATATTTTAAGGCAGCTTCAAAGAAACCTGAAACGCTACTTCGAACTAAAAGTTGTAAACATCTCAGAAAATTTTTATTGCTCTATACTCGTAAATATCAAATCAGATAACAGATATACAGACGATTAAATGGGTAAAATAGTAACTATTGTGGGGAACAGTACAATGCTCAAAAAAAAAATTACAGGAACTTTCGCCCTTCTCGAGTCTTACAAGAAAAACTAAAAATGATGTTTTTGGTTGTTTACAAATAGAAATGTTTGTTATTTCAGAAAATTTTAAAAAAATAGATGAGAAGAGTTTTATTTTATTTTATTCTCTAATTTAACGTTTTGTGTCAAAATGGACACCATCATCTTATTTTTTCAATTCGGACCTGTCTTTTCTGTTAAAAATTTTGATAAAGCATAGCATCATCAGTTACAACAATCAAACAAAAAAACAATTCATTTCATGATTAATTTTTGAGGGAAAATGAAAAAAAAATACAGAAAATGAATTGTACCTACATGACGAACTACAATTGATGCTCGAATTGACGACCTCTTAGTTGGAAGCACACAAGTTGCTGATGGGTGTAATTCTATCGCAGGCATCCCTTATATAAGTAACCATCAAATTCATTGGATAAATAATGTAAATACTGTTGTAAATCATGCCCTAAAGAAAATAATACCGGCCGCCACTGGTAGCCATAAACCAATTGTGACGTGGCGAAAAGCGCGCTCAATTCAACCGACATTTCGCGGATGTTCGCACCGAATCGATGGAATTCGCGGCGAATGTTTCACCTATTTCGATTGCCACATATAAGCGACATCCACTTGCCCATCGAGACAATGAAATGGAAGCTGCAGTGCGGCTCGCGGAGCGATCTAGTAAGGCGATAGATATTCAAATAATAGTTCAAGTTTCAGTTGAAGTGTTTGTTGTATTTAAAGTGAAAAAAAGTTAAGTTTGATTATTGTTCAGTGTAGTCAATTATTGGTTAACCCACGAGGAAAACTTAACAACACATATCACCATTCAAATGCTTATCGTTGAAGCCCGATGTTTTCCACTTATCTCTTTTGGGTTTTTGCGTTGAATAACATGGTCCTTGAAATATTCTTATGAATAAGTGACATAATTATGTTGATTATGAAAAATAGTTCTTTATGTTTTCGGAGAGCATAAACTATTCGGGAAACCTAAATGAAATACAAGTGCTACATGATACATAAAGCTCATCACATCAATGAAAGGAATTACGGAAGGAGGATACAATTTCAGAATTGGGTAAAGAAATATTTGAAAAAAAAATGGACAGACGAATCGAAATTCACCAACAACGGTTGATTCTACTATATATGGAATAATAATATAAGTTAACAATTGCAGAGAGAAACCAACGTCCTAGGCCCTTTCTTTTACGATAAGCATTCGAATTGTGATATGTGCTAGATTCTATAGTGAAAAGAGCCTTACGGGTCTTTGATAACCCAAATATCACATGTCTGATAGCAAAGCATCTTTGCTATACAGGGTCGATTAACCGTATTTTGGGAAATAATAGGATTCATATCCTGAAATTGGGCAAATATAGGTTTGTTAATATGCTCCATCGAATGGAAATAATAGCGTTTTCCAACACTCCAAATTATACCGGAATTTGGTTCCAGCTGTCTGTATATTTTCACATTTTTGAATACTTGGCATAATTATAATATATACCAAAAAATAAACCGGTCTTGACGTATTCATTTGTTCACTCGAAAAAATTAGCTAGGTATTCGGCTCTCGACTGATTTCCCCATAAAATTCAAAAGTTTCATGAACTACATAAAAAAGCTATTAATGATCAATCGTCTTGTAGAAATAACATTTACAAGATGTTCGGATTCTATGACTAATTCTGCAGATATAAAAATTGACTAAAACTCAGTTTTTTCAAATGAGACTCCCTGTATTTGAGGATAGTTTCAATATTCCGAGATGACTTTGATTCATTTTCATGAAACATCACCTGTATTAAAATAAACCATTCACAAGATATTTCAGCTCTCTCAGATAAATAAAACATCCCACACTTAAATGACGGGCTACGAAACCTTCATTTCGAACAATTACAGAAAGTGTATTAGATGTATTAATTGGTCGACATGGTTTTTATCGAAGACAGGATTTCAGATGAACAAATAGGTACTGAATGAAAAAATGTTTATTCTAAATGTTTCATAAAAGACGAAAGTTTGAAAATATCAACTGAATGAAAAAATCAAATATTTATTATTTCCTTTCAATTATCGATAGCAATAGATACGATAAGTCAATGTTACAATTTTAAATGTCCTAAAAGAACAGTACTAATGGTTTATTTGACAAACAATTCGAAACGAAGTAATAGAACAATACGGGAACAATTACAATGAATACTAATATAAATTATTTCACATTAAAACAGTGTTTTCTGTAGTTTTGATAAATGTCTCCCAAATAGCAAAAAACAGCCTTCTTTACTTTGTTGTTTCACGAGTTTCAGTCATCATCGTTTCCATATAGAACACTTACGGCTTATTATTCAAGTAACACTTCATTACTTATATTCAAAAAACACACTTCAATACACGTCACAATAATGTTAATATCAGTATTGTGACGCGTATAACGAAACACGTGTTTTTTCAAAAACTACACCTCAGGATTTGATCTCCACAAACTTTATTTGAAAAATATATCACATGTTTCGCTAAAACATTAACTTTTTCAAGTGATTAAATCACTTGAAATCAATCATGTTGTGACATATTTTTGAAATAAAGTTTGTGGACATCAAATCGTGAGGTGTCGTTTTTGAAATTACTATGAATCTTCATCAAGTAACGGCCGAATCAATCAGAAAAAGAAGCACGTGTTGTGGTTTTGTAAACTTTCAACTGGAAATCTCACATCAAAGTATGTTTTTTGAATACGTAATACAGGATTCTCATTGAGTTTCAGTCAGTTCTGCCATATTTTTAACACTTTATTGTGAGATTTTTACTCAATAGTTTACAAAACCGCAACACGAGTTGCCTGTGGAAGCTTTTGTCTAGCTAAACTCGTGTTGCTGTTTTGAATATCTCACAATAAAGTGATACATTATAAATTTTCATCAAGTGTCAGCCAGTGCCATCACATATCGTAAATTCCGTTTATAGGAGTAAGCCATTGTGACGACAGTAAATTACTCTTCAAAATAATTGGAACTCCAAATATACTCGAAGCCGAAGACAGGAAAATGATGCAACTTTTCACTGAATTCATCACCAGTTATGCGAAGACAAAGTGAGTTTTTTGATGGTTCTAGCCTCCAGTTGGAAATTATATAAAAATAATCAGGCATAGATATAACAATTGTGAATCTGTTTTCAAAAAGTTACTGAAGAAGATGTGAAGTCATATTTTAAAATGCCGATTTCTGACACACGAATGATGTTATTTCAACCATTCTTCTGATTCATTCACCATTTCAAAGATAACGACTGAAGAGGCGATAGATAAACATCTGAATCTTCTCTTTATGTATGAGGAAAACCATGTACTTTCTCATTCAACCCAGTTGCATCAATAATAACTGATTGGGTACATTACCACTAGAAATAAGTGTATGGTTGTTTATTGACAATTGGATCGGCGCCGATCACCGGTAGGCATGTGTGCCAGGTCCCGTTCCCACATGTGGTTCACTATTGGAATTTGGACGGCCGGTATAAAATCGGCCGTCCACAATCGGTGTGTGTGTGGTGACCCTGAACCTAATGGCCTCGCCTTGAGTCGTAGTTGAAGTTCTGTTTACCAACATGGCAGAGATTCAGCCAGTTATGGTCGATTCTAAGTAGTGCATTGTCAAATGCTCCTTCTATATTGAGAAATACAGCAACCGCAATCTCCTTGTCAAGGAATTGGGAAATTTTCTTCACAAGGTTGTTTAATGCTAAATCTGTCGAATTACCGTTTTGATAAGCATACTGGGGGTTATTCACGGGAGATGCATATAATGCCACCCTGCTGATGTATTCGTCCAAGTTCTTTCAACAGGGAGAATGTAATGCTGATAGTTCGTACCGATTTAGGGTATAAACACCACCCTTGCTGCCAACCAACTGGGTGGTAAATAGTTCCAAGCCAGACTAGCTCTATACAATTTTATGAGAATAGGTAAAATTATTTCCAGTCCGTTTTGAAGAAGAGCTAGAAATATACCATCCTCTCCAGGAGAGTAGGTAAGTTGGAACCATATGAAAAACTTTTTGACATTAATTTTACTAATTTTTTTTTCATGAAAGAACTGAAACCTCATATGCAATTATCGGTTATCGAATGTTTTCAGTCTTATACGAGTTTTGTCAACAAATATGAATTTTGCTATGGATTGAAGTACCTTCATTTTTGACAATATCGAAAATTGTCAGATTCAAGAACCACGATCAATTAGATATGCAAGACCTTAATTTACAATCAAAAATTAGGCTTTTCATTTTTTCTTCAACATTTTTACTTTATAATTTAATATCAATTCGGCTAATTCCAATTATGAACATCTCTGGAATCAACGAAAACATAACCTTTTCGTTTATTAATATTTTTAACTACTTCACATGTATAATAATTACAGTAAAATTTTCGCCGTTATTGTAGTTTAGAGAAATGAAAAAAATGTTTGGAACCAATGAAATTGCATAATTATACGTGATTTTCAATTCAAGGTAATTTTTTTAACAACATTTTTCGATATTCTGAAAATAAAGTTACTTCAATCTTGAACAAAAACTTCCTGACACACCTCGTATACGATAATCGGTAATTGCACTTGAGGTTCTAGTCCTGGCAGAACTTTTCATGAGAAATAACTTTTTTCCTAAAATCAATAATATATAAACTTTGCATATGGTTCCAACTCACTGAAATATATGGTATGTACTTTTGCAACATAGAGTTTTTAAATTGCCTACCTTGAATTGTATAATATCCCGTAGGCTCAGATCTTGTTGTCTGTCTAACTCTGCGACTCTTTCAGTAAACCTAGTTTTGGAGACTTTGAATGGCTACCACTAGATCCAAGTAGCAAGTCATTGAATGTTCTCAGGATAAACGGACCCGGTCATATTTTTATGGATAAATTCGACCGAATCGGAGACAATGATTTTTGGAATAGCCTGCCAATTATAGAGAATGAAAAAATAAAAAACTTTTTGTAGTTATTTATATGAATGAATGTTTAAGATTTTTGTTGCTTTTCCAGTTTTGCCAATAAAAAATCTGTAAATTGTTCTCTCATCATTTGTTTTTTTTTTATCATTTCCAAATCCTCAGAAGGTGAAAGATAACCGAATAAATTGAAATAAATGTACAAAACCGTGATAAAAATGAAAAATATCATCTCCTGTTCCTATCTTTTTTTATGTAAAGCATTTGATACATATGACTGTAGTCAACAAATAACTATTAAATAAAAACTTTTTCCGTTAACCAGCTGTCGCACCCCTACGAACGACAACCCTCAGAAGTCGAAACTTGTGCGAGCTAAGGAAAAACAAGGTCTTGCCTTTTAACGTATGATTCCTAACACGTTACTACTAATAAATTCTTCAATAGCAATATATATTTAAGAAGTTTTGGCAACTATTTATAATAATTTCTGACAAATCAATCAACAACCTTACACATATTGTTTTTTTATATTTTGTTTCTTCTAAACACTGGGCGCTAATGACCGTGATGATGTGATATCACATTCCTCCCCCCTCTGATTGAGACTATGGATGTCTTGAATAAAAAATTTAACTTTTTTTCCAGAGCGAGTGGTGCAGGACCTTTCCGTAGAAACGTTTTCCATTTCGTCTTCATTTTCAGTAGTAAGATTTTGACGGCCAATTTGGTTGATATCTGGTTCATCCTGAAAATTCTCTATAAAAGCTGGTTTGAGTCTCTCTATGGATAAATTTTTTTCCTTATCGTTGATTGAAACCGTTAGATATTTGTCATTTCGCTTTAAAACTTTGTATGGTCCAGAATATGGCTGTTGCAAAGGTTTTTTGACTGCATCTATTCTGACGAAAACATATGTAGCAGTTGGTAATTCTTTATATATGAATATTTTCCTGTTGCTGTGATCGGAACCTTGTGTTGTTTTCATTTCAGTCATTTTCTTCTTTAGGCTGTTTAAAAATTCTTCGTGATTAGGGTTGAATCTTGCATCTTCAACAACTATCTCTCCAGGGATTCTTAGGGTCATTTCATATACCATCTCAACGCCACTGATAACACCCAAATCTTCTTTCGGTGTAACTCATTAAAAAACAATATGTGTGAGGTTGTTGATTGATTAATTGAGTTGTTGCAGAAGTTTAACCATCTTTTTTTAGACAGCGTTAACGTTCTTTTTCGGGGTCACCAATTGTAGTTAACAAATAACTACTAACAACTTCTTCAATAGTAATATATATTTGAGAAGTTTTGACAACTATTTATAATAATTTCTGAAAAATCAATCAATAACCTCACAAACATTGTTTTTTATATTTTGTTGCTTCCAAACACTTCATAGTGGGCAATAAAGACTGTGATGATGTGATACCACGTAACCATAGTATATTGTTAAAAAATTAAAAAATTTAAATCCTTGAATGTGTCTTGAAGTTTTTGTACTACCACTCCTTCTTGATATAAAGAAATGTGGGAATCTTCCAAAGAAAAGAAGGAAGTAATCAATTTCAAAAGAAATAACTTTATACATAGATGTGTAGATCATATGCAAAGAAGTAACTTTCAAACACAAATTGGAAGAAAAAGCCTTCCTGAAACAGCTTCTTTTATATAAACATTGAATTACACGAAAAAAAAATTCTTTCGAAACAAATACTTTTATATGAACACTGAATTATACAGAAAACACTTTTCTCTACTTTACCCGTTTTTTCTTATAACGTACGTAGTGTAGAAACCTTGTGAATGATATCTGATTTAATTTCATAACGAATGTTTGGAATACAAACTGTATAATTTAGTGTTCGTATGAAAGTAGGTATTTGTTGCGAAAGAATTTTTCTTTCGTGTAATTCAATGTTTATATGAAAGTAGCTCTTTCAGGGCGGCTTTTTCTTTTAGTTTATGTCTGAAAGTTACTTCTTTGCATGATCTACACATCTATGTATGAAGTTACTTCTTTTAAAATTGATCACTTCCTTCCTTTCTTTGAAAAATTCCCACATTTCTTTGTGGGATGAAGTAGTAGAAAGTCAAAAATTTTCTTTCCCAAAAATTAGTCACTCCTAAAAATATAACCCTTTCAAAATAACACAATATGATTTCTTCAAATAAATTATTCAAAATTCAACTTGTAATTTACCACAAGGATCGATCTATTGAAACAATTATCTATATAAATTCACTACCAAATTCCAATTGCAAGGTATAATGAAATTATTTTCTGTTGGTTCTACAATTATATATTTCTCACAATTACGAAAAAATGAAGAATGTTGAAGAAAGGTTCGTATTCTCAATTGGTTTCATATTCATGTTAAAAGACCAATTGATACTTCTGATTCGATAATGTTTGATAACAATGCCAAGAAATATACAGAAATAATGAAATTTTTAGGTTTTTGCATTAATGACACATCATTCGGAAACAAAAATCACTACTTTTGTTACTAGTTTTGTCCGTTTTAATGTCATATGTTTTTGTAGTCCATATCTCAATAAATATTCATTCTACTGTCGTTCAGAATGTTGTACTCTATACATTGATGATGTTCATTTTTTCATCAAATTGAATCAAAGAGCTGCCAAAACAACCTTGAAAATTACCGCAACTTTTGGCAATGATAGTGTTTATGGACGCATTGTTCGAAGTTGGTTTGCAAAATTTCATTCTGGTGATGAGCCCCGAAGTAGTTAAGCTACAGTAATCCAGGTCGAGGATTTGAGGACCCTGGTGGAGACTGACCCATCACAAAAGGTGCTTAAGATGACGGAAGAGCTGGGCGGTTTAAAACTGGATTGTTTAAAACTCCTTGGAGAGGTTAGCTTAGGTTACGTCCAAAGGTGAGTGGGTCTATTCGACCCTCCAACCCGCAAGGGTTTATTGTGGCTCACATCTTTTCATACTCGACCAAAAAAACCCAGCTTCTCAACGAAGCCGGTTAGTTTGTATGGAGAGTGGTCTTTCTGGTCAGATGGTAAGAGTACGGCTCTGCCGAACTCTAAAAACCTGATTTGGTCCCCAGCGGGGCAGGCACAAAGTATGTGCTCCTCCTGGTGAAGGGGTTATCACAGTTTTGCTGGAGTTGATAGACATGCTTCCCGACGTGGACCTTGCCAAGATGATAAGGTCATCTGCATAAGCTTGCAGATCTACTTTTCTTCTGTCGAGAGCATCAAGCAGACTATTCATCAGTAACGACCACAGAAGGAGAGATAGTACCCCACCTTGAAGGCAGCCCCTGGTGACCCTGAACCTAATGGCCTCGCCTTGAAGCGTTGCATTTGCAGTTCTGTTTACCAGCATGGTCTAGATCCAGCCCGCCTTCGAGATCTCGCTGCAGATAATAGTCCAATCAGAGAAGGTCACTTTCAGAATTCCAGGGCAATTGTCTATGCTAACTTTTTTGTGCATCTTAGTATTGCCATTATCCGTTGAGCTGAGCTGTTCCATGTAGATGACTACAAAAGTTATGTTTCTGTAGAATAAGAACTCCAGGTCTTTAAGGGTGGTGAAAGAGTACAGACATGCCAGGGGAATAAAATTTGGAATAGACATTCGTGCAATAGTCCACCTCAGAAGAAAAAAAAATCGGAAATTACAGAGAGGATAAGCAGCTCGTAGATTCTGCACCATTCTGCGTTATTTTGATGTCAGAGAAGACATTCAAAACTCCGTCAGTCCAGACTAGAACGTTCATCGGTTACTGGAATTTCTGGCAATACCGTTGATCCAACAAAGGTCATCTTTATCAGTCTTAGGGGGCTTTTGGGGAGCTGTTGGTTCCATCCAGACTCAGACTACAACGCTACTACCCTGAGGAATGAACTCAAAACTATTGAGGATGAAGCAGTATGCACTTGACGAAACTGCTCGAAAAATGATGCATCCCAAATCATCGGGTCCATGGATTTCTTTCTCCTAACAACAGAGAGGCCGAGAGCTCTCAATTTGACAGTTTATAAATCGTTATTGACTAACAAATCATTGTCCGTCAAGTCATTGTTCACACCTCAAAGGAAGTTTCCGTTTGTCTCTGATGCAGTAGCTCTTTCTTCCTTCTTTATTCACTTTCCAGAGGCTAAAATAGAATGGTCACCAATTATTAAATATTTTTGTTCTTGGCGATTTAATGAATAAGGATCATGAAGTTGTTGATTCTGACCCCATTCATTTAAATGAAAGTCTGAGAAACACTGGAGGTATTAGTGTACAGCTTTCCAAGATAATGATCTATATAAAAAAAATTACAGTTGAGATTAATGATAGAGTAAGAAGGGAATGCAAGTGTTCATATATATTAATGGTTACATTTATTTTTGCAGAATTCGATAAGACACAACTTGTCCTTGAACAAATGTTTCGTGAAACATCCGAGATCAAAAGACGAACCAGGCAAAGGAGGTTTCTGGAAGTTGGATTTAGAACGACTGGAAGAGTCACGAAGATCAAAAAGAAGATCTAGCCTCACTGTAAGAGCACCGAGAAATCGACTTCCCGAAGAAAAATTATCGAAACAACCAAGAAAAATCAAAAGGTAACCTTTTTTTCCACAATATAATTGCGAATTATATTTTCAGAGGAATTATTATATGATCGATATCAGTGCAAAACAAATAAAAAACAACTGAAGTCGAAGAACTATTGTTCAATAAGTAATTATATATTTTGTCTTGTTCATTTTTTCTTTGTAGTGAACTGACGAATTTTTTGTTTGGGTTTCGTTATATATTTCAATGATTGGTTAACGGAATGTCAGTAGTGGTCTGAAGCCGATTGATAACTTCCCCCCACAATTCATCCTTGACCTTGAATGATGGCGTACGACCTTCACCTATACGTAGGGTCATAACCTTGGTAATGGAAGTTGACTTTGAGACTCAGGACTGGCCTTGACACATGACATTGAGGTTTCACCTCAGACTGAACATAGAGTTTGATCTTGATATTCGACTCTGTTATCGACATCGAGTCAAAAGGGGGTTGTTCTTTCATGAGGAGTCTGGTGTGAATGTATATGTGCAACGAATGTTCATGTATCTCAAGGTCCTGATACGTTCTCCAAGATCAAACCTCAAGGTCCACGTTTCAGAGACAGTCTCAATTCGATTCTCAATTTTCATGGTCAAATGATCTGGTAAAGCTGGAGGTTTTGTGACGTCATTCAAGATCGATTTAGAGTGGTGGGGGGAGGTCCTCAATCAACATTAGGTCACTACTAATGTCTTTTAAACTTTCAAATTAATGATGTGTATTCTTCAAGGTATCGAACAACACAAAAAACGGGAGAAAGGAAGCATAATATTCTCTCCAATATTTCGATTTGCGGAGAAACAGATATCGAAAACTTCGAAGAAACAAAGAAGAGGGAGAAAAAAACTGAAAAGAAACCACAGAAAACTTCAGAAGCCAAAAACGTGAAAGTCAGAGACGCCGAATCGAATGACAACAATAACATCCCTAATAATTTCATTCCAGAATCAATGCCAAATCAATCAGTGATAACAGAACCAGTTAATCAAATGCTCGGTGAGGACGAACTCACAGGTTTGTTACTAGCCACCAAAGGGTGGGATGATTGCCAACTTGAACTTTTAGATTCTTTGTTAGATTCACTCTAATCATTAGTTTGAGGATGAATGGTGTGTGTAATGGATTTGTAATTTTATCGTTTGATAAGAAGAAGGTAGGAATCGCTCACCTTTTGTGGTGTTTTGGGATTAAAAAGAGAAATATAACCTCGAAAGTAGGTCTCAACCTAAAGCAGATTAAGGTTTTGGAAAAAAACGAAAAATATTTATGGGCTTTATCAGGTCTCTTGATCTTAAAATTGCCATCTCTATATTATCCAAAAAGGCCATTTCTTCAGTATTTTCTTTTCCCTTATTTTTGGGGTTTGAGTAAAACATTGTAGCACATTTGGATATGTTTTATTTTTTTTGAGTTTAGTTATTTTTCTTCTGTTAGTAGTTGTAGTAAACTAAGTAATTTCGGCTCAAATCAGGCTATATAAAACATATGCTCAATTATTAGCTCAAAAATTATTTGCAAATATTATATAACTGTATGGAATGATAGAATATGTATTTAAGCGGTGGGGGTTGAATGATAAACCACTAATGAATGTAACTTGTTTCATAGTGCCAAAGTGCATGCGTAAGTTTATGTCCCACATGACGCATAAAGGATTTTCAGAGGAATAGTGAGTGATTTTAATGCTTTCGTCAATCTTCCCCCACTGGAAAATAGTGTTACAATGATTATTTATGTAAGTAGGGCATGTTTCAGGGCGAAAAATCAAAATAGTTTAAGATTATTAAACTTGTTTTTTGAAATAAGTGTATGGCTCATATCCAAAGTATTTTACATATATATTTATAGAGAATAATGTTATACAAAAATAACCAAAAGTGGTGAACTTTCCCATTCAATGAAACTGAATGTACTACGTTGAGAAATACACAGTGTGTTATTGTGCCTTTTGTCAACACGTGTGACTCTTCTGTTGGTTCAGTCCACAATTATTGTAAATAAAAATAATTAGCGTTTGCGAGCGCTCAATTGTATATAGTTATTGGGATTCGGATGGAAATCGATCAAAGACGCATGTATATCGAAGAAAATAAGATCATACCTCGACATTCATGTGAGTAATCACCTTTAAATGAATGCTTGCAAAACCAACCATTTTTTTTGCAAAACTCAATAGTTTTGACCATGTGAAATGTAAGAGTTATTATATCCACTATTTTATCTTCGTTAAATGTCTCATCTTGAATTCATTTCAGTTCTGTATTAAATTTAAATATTCTTTTATTTATGGTGCAAAAATGTAGAACGCGCAAAAATATTCTTGAAACGTTATATGTGAAAAAGTGGAAGGCGTATTATGAATTTTCGGGGGGCATTGAGATTCTGATGAACATATTCTCCTATGTGAATGTATTTTGGAAAATAACTTCAAAATATATTTTATATGAAGCAAAATTCCAGCCCATTGAGTTCGGTGCCGGTGGTGGCAAACTTTATCATGGAAAATTTGCACAACGGGCAAAACCCAAGGGGATTCTAACCTTCTTGGGTGTTCTTGTGAACAGATGTGAAGATAGTATATTGGTCCTCAGAGTATACAGTAAACCAACACAAATAAAAACTCTAACCCCCAGCCACAACAGAAGAGAGGGTTAATCAAAGTGTTGGTCGAGAGAGCAAGACATATCTGAGAACCTGAGAATTTTCCTGGAGGACTTCAATCCCCTAAAAAATGCCTTCAGAGAACAGATACAGCGAAAAATAGCTTTCACACAGTGAACTCCTTCTCTTTAATAAATTCACCCTATTTACAGGTTCCACTGCTTTTGTGATTGTTTGGGTTAATTTGTACTTATATATAATAACTCTCATTATTGAATAGTTACCTAATGAATTATCTAAGTATTTTTTTTCTAAAATATGATCGTCATACCATCCGATGCCCGTTCTAATTATTTATATAAAACATGAGCTCTAACCTCTTCCGTCCATAAAACTGAGATAGAATACTGGGATGCATCTAATCTGTATCTTGGTCTTCATCAGTTACAGATATATCACATAGTGCATACCAGTTGAAAACGCTTTTAGGTGTAAGTGTTTTAATATTGTAATTATCTACTTCGCATATAGGTTTGTTTCGAAATTTTTTAAAATATTCAGTGACATTAGGGGGCATCCATAAATTACGTGAGCTGTAAGGGAGGGGAGGGGGTCGAGTCAAATCTCATCTAATCTTACGTTGGAGAGAGAGGGGGTCACGCAATTTTTTTTTCTGATTGAAACAAAAAAAAATTATACTGTTTTGGTCCATTTAATCCAGATTGTACATGCTTAAGATTTAATCTTAAGCGTAATCGTAATACGATTAAGATCATTCACTGATTTGTTCGAAAGAAAATAATTTCATT
>WOGO01003260.1:0-14558 GCA_015342085.1 Leptinotarsa defecta | reverse complement strand
TATAATATAAATTGATTTGAAATCCCTGAAAGAATCTATAAAAAAATTAAAAAGTTTAACCGAAAAATAACAATTTTATTAAACAAAAAACTGAAATTACAAAGAAATAACATACATGTGTTTGTTCCAGGTTTGTTCTCGTTGTACTACAACATATTTGAAGTTTATTTCTCCACATACTCCAAAATCTCAATTTTAGATTTAGAGTGTCTCCAAGGCTATTGGTGCGGTTTTCATTGCCTTCGCTATTACAAAACCAACAAGCCTTTGTACCCTGTCTACTTCGTTGATAAGAGTCGCTTGTTTCAAAGAAGCATTTGTTTTCATGGATTAAACCACCATTCGGTGTAGTCAAATCATGTTCAGTTTCAACCCCACATCGTTGATAAATAGTAGAAAGCAGTTCACATTGGCCTCTTGCGAAACACCGGACGTGTTTGATCTGGTATACCTTGTTGTTTGATCTGGTATACCTTCATATTCAACAAAAAGATATCGATTCGTTAGATAAGAGTCCAGTGATTGTTGAATGGTCAATGAATTATCCACTCCGATAACATTTTTATCGAATGATTGGAAAGCCTTGCCATAGGTAATCTGTTTAACTTCCATCAATCGTATTTTCATTGTACACTAGAAGTAAAGTGACTGACACAGTTTTGCAGCAATGCTTCGACCTTTCACAAAACCATGCTGATATTCTAAAATGATAGAGGCGTATGTTCATAAATCAAGTCCGATAGTATCATCTCCAAAAGTTTTGAAATAACATATTCAGACAATCAGTTCAACATTGACAATTTCACTCTTAAATGTGCGCCGATTTCATTTTTTGTTTTTTTTTTCAGACTCCGTTTGTTCGTCAAAACACTCCTCATCCCAGAGAACTAAAGGCGAAGGCTCACAAACTGTTTGGAAGAGGTCAAAATTCACTGGAAGAAAGTGAACAACATTCAAACGACACCTCCATCCCAATCGTCGAAGCGGTGAATCAACATGTCAGACAAGCAAGTGATACTCCACAGGTGAGAAATAGGTTGAAATTTCTATATTTAATTTCTCAATTCGATTTGCATTCAAATTATTATTCAGATTGCGATTTGGACGATTTCACTAGCACATATTTCAATATATGGCAAGGTTCACTGTTTTTGTGATTGAAATTAATTTGTGGTCAATCTTCAATGTTAATGTTTCAATCAACATTTTTGTCTGCTATGGATTAAAGTACAAGGTGTCCCAAATTCGGGATCTCGGAAATCGTAAGAGATACAGGGTCGGTTGAATCAAGCTAGAGTTGTGTAATTTGGTACTCATCAAAATGATGTTTTAAAATCTGAAAAATTTCGATTACTCCCGGAGATATCCTGAGAAAAAAAAAAAACGAAACTGCGCGCTTTCGTTCTTATTTTTTCTGATGTCTTTCGAAGCTCTATTTAAAAACAAAAAACACTTTCTCATAAACTTTTTTCGTTCTGCAACATGCAGTGCTCAGATTTCAAATCAGATGTTTCTTTCTTCAGAAAAATTAAAATCGTTATTTTTGACCAAAAACCGTTTTCAAATAATGGATTGTAATATATCATGGAATTTGTTTTGAAAAAGTTTATCGATTACAGGGTGCTTCACTGAATCGGGCCATATAAAAAACAAAGCTGATAACGCAACTTATTTTTAATTTAATTGACTCTGTATCTCTCACGGTTTTCAAGATCCCAAAGACCACTGTCATATTTGGGACACCCTGTACATTTTCTATCTATAGTGGTTACACTTTGATATGTTCCGTTATACGGAAAATATTAACCTCAATATATTTTCTAGTGTGAAGTTTCGCTTTGAATACATTTTATTTGTTAAATATTGCATACTGTTTTGAAGAAAAATATCGTATTATTCTTTTTAATGAGAATAAACGACACCAAAAACCAAACTCGAATCCGAAAAGTGGTGTAAGAAATGACCAAAAATTGTTCACTTCTACCTAAGACAGACTTAATGAAGTGTTAAAAAAAACTAAAAAGCTTTTCTGATATTAGGTTGAACATTCCACAAACTGAAAAGTAATTGTATGCAGTAGGTGAAGAATCTGATGATGTATTTGCCTTCTGGGATTAGAACCTAGATGACATAAACTCAATTTCAAATTATTTGGAAACATAAGTTGCATTTTTGTAAACTAAATATGAAAAAATCGCACACTAAGTCATTTCGTTGTTACATTTATCATGGATTTTCAATAAATACAAAATATTCAAAAAAATATTCTAATATATGAGGATGACTCATAAAGTACAAAATGAAGGTTTCACAAATTTCGAACTTGATATTGAATTTCAATTCATTCACAGGTAGCAGAACTTGAATCTGAAGCAGTTTCGAGCAATGGTCTTGTAGCTGAAAATAGCGATATTAGTCAAGACGACGACACTGATGAGGCTGTAAGTAGTTTCCATAACAATTATATATCATTTTAATTTCTATATTTGTACGAGTTGAATCAAAAATTATATTGTCCAAAATATTTTACATTTGTGCGAAATATAGTTTTTGATGTAAAAAGTTGTGAATTGTGGACGGTCAAACCTTGAAAGGATACCTCTATGTTCTCTATTGGTATGAAAATTGTTGTTTTAAGAACATTAGTCAGTGAATAAGAAAATCAACCGCGTAATTTCAGCCATAATTTTCGGGAATGCTTGAGTATACTGGCTTGATTCTTGCCAAACTGTGTTCTATATTGTAGAATGAATAAAATTTCACGGCAAGAAGTTACTAATGTCAAAATTGTTTTTCGGGTTTGTTGGCCGTGGTCTGCAGGTTATTTTGTCTGACAATTCATCTGCAACTGCAAGAGACATTATCGAAGGCGAGCAGGTAACGACGCAGTGTTTTATTAGTCCACACCGCACATAATACATCGTTTGGTGTTGGAGTCCACGGTGGTCATAGCTTCGTCTCTATTGGTTTATTGCATTATTTGGAATAAATAATTTATTGTTTAGTGCAGGTTGCTAGACTTTATTTACGTTAATTCCTCCTTTCTTTAGATTGCAATTATCCCCGTGTTTTTTAATCTTTATCGCCTTCCCATCTATCGTCATTTGGGTTTTGTCGAATGCAATAACGTGAGTGAATTTTCTTAGTGCATGTTTGATTGATATTGATTTGTTCAGAAACTGGGTTATGATAGTTTCCATCTTTTTAATGTAGACCGATTCACTGCTACAAAGGATTCGATATATATACCCCCGATGTTTCTAAAACTCTCTAGGGTTCTTTCTTAAACTCTCTCTGATGATTTTCATTGACCGGATTTTACGTAGTGTTTCTCCAGGATTCCTCAAATACGATCTGTTTTATTTTCAGATAACCTTTATATAAACGATAGTTGTAAAATATATAACTATCTACCACTGGAGATCAGAATAATTAATAGCTGCATAATCTTTAAAAAAACAGTAAAATCTTTACTAAGTGAGGATCTTACTATTGCATTGCTGACTTTTTTAATGAAATGTTTTGAATCGGATTTATTTCTAATACTGAAGTCATTTTGTGTTATTGTAATTACCCTGGTCTGATTTGGTATCATCGTATTTGGTGTAACTTCATTAATTATTTTTTGACTAATGTGTCTTGTGGTATATGTCTAATTTTTAATAATTCAACATAAAATGATTTGTTATGACTTAATGTATGTTTTGTTGTGTCCACTCTTAAGGCTTGTTAATATAGGATGAGCTTTGCCGCTAAGAATCCGTTGTTCTTCAAATAATAAAGTATATTTCTCTTTCTCTCTCTCTATCTAAAATAGAATAGGAAAGCTTTTCCATCGAGGGGCCTATTTTTCGGGAATAGGAAAGCTTTTCCATCGAGGGGCCTATTTTTCGTTTTCGACATTATCTTGTGTGTTCGAAATTGGCTTCGCTGTACCCATTCCTTTTAAAGGCGTTTTTGAAATTAAGATATTCGGAAAGACTCCTGGGTTCACGGATTCATGGGGCCTCCTGAATAAACCTGTCCCGATTAAAAAGAGAAAGTTATAATAAGCTACAAAAATTCGTGGTCCTTCCGTCTCCTTTAAATGGCTCATCGATAATACAATATGACAATGTGCTATCAATATCTATCGTGAATGCGACAAATTTATCGACATATGAGCCAAACAATCAACGACTTTTCGGCAGTCAATCATAGGCCAGATGGAGTCATTTATTGAAAAAATGTGTATCTCAAAGGCACAAACTAGTGAGCTTCCTTTGTGGTTTCCTTATGTACGATGGTTCAGCGTTGAAACACTATCAGCTGATCGGCGAAGTATTTCCTGCTGATATTACTGCCCTGCTCACTCATTGTTTGATAACGATATCTTTCCAGTTGAATGGATAGCCCGTTAAGTCCCATCGTGGAACCATTTCATGAAAAAATTCGAACAAAGTGCCTCAGAGCGAGCGACCTTGAAACTATATTGCTAACTGCTACATTTAAGATACGGTCGTGACATGGAAGCATGGTTAAGAGCTCCTTAACCTACTTCTCTTAATCCCAAAAATCAAATTCACAATAGAAACAGTATCCTTCCTAGATGTACTAGCGAACGAACTTGAAGATAGAACACAGAGTCGCTAGGAAACCACCACGGATATATATATCTAATCAAAGACTTTAATCATAATCAAAAACGGACGAGAAGTAATGCAAAAGTTAGTTTAGAGGGCCCGAGGTATTTGCGAAACTGAGGGTTTTCCCGAGAACATTTGATAACCGCCTTCAAATAGAATGGTACAGGGAAGCCAATTTGGAGCGGGAAATACGAAAAGATACAAAAGATAAAACCAAAGTATTCCGACTCTCTGAACAAAGAAATTGTCTCTTCGGGAGTACCTACTATGCACTCAGAGATTGTAGTCACATATCGTATCCGAGCTGGACAGAAATCACAGCTACTATTCGAGATGTTATGAACAGACGAGAAAAATTGAAAAAACAGCGCAATTGCAACGAAGAGAGATAGAATATTAACGTAAATAAAGTCTGACTGCCATCATTCAATCCGGCCAATTGTTTCTACTAATACAAAAAGCCTGTGAGGACAACTAGAGCACTGTATTCGTTATAAACGAAATGTTAAACACAAAAACCTGCAGACCACGGCTGAAATTCACAAAAAATAGCCTAAGACTTAATTACAATTCAGTAACTCTGTTGAATGTTTGATTTCTCAATATTGTATAATCTGCCCAAAATTATCTAAGTATTGAACACAGCTTGCGAATAATTTCACGAAATCCTAATTAATCATTAATTAACCGAGGTATGACTCCGGAAATGGTATTTTGAAAATAGTAATTTTATTTCAATTTCTGCAAATTAATTTTGTTTCAGTATAGTACCTTAGCAAAACCAAGGTTTGATGTTATCAAACATTTTTGAGATCACACATTAAAAAAAAATGTTTAAGGTATTCGTGATAGGTAATCAATTGTCGTGACAGGGATGATACATGAACTATCACTAATCGGTATAACTTTGTTTCCAAAATTTTCACATCGATTTCAGTGGTGAGTTGAGCGGTAGCAAACTTTCAAAAGCATGGTTTGCTTCTGAATCCCTTCAATATTTTTGATATTTTTGCACCTTGTTCTCTAGGTAGCAGTATAAAGCAAGATTTTCAGATAATCAATAATTTTTTTTTAGGGAGCTTTGAATTTTTTAGTTCTTCTTCACTTTGTAAATCAGTTTTACAATTGACCGGCCATATCTGACTGATGAAACTAGTCTTAAATTTGGCATAAAAACCTATATAGGGTCTCTCATATCCAAATTGAAGAGGTCATTTATAATTTAAAAAAATCATACAGTAATCCTTGGCGTTGAAATTAATAAAAAAAAAACTCGAAGACATCTTCATATTTTTCAAAGATTTTTTTCAAAAGTAAGTACCAGTATTATCTAATTTTCTACATTTTTATCGCGCGTAACTCAAGGCAACACAGTCAACTAAGATATATCTTTTGGTAAAAAAATCGAATATTTTGTAATCATCACAACATACCTATTTAGGTTTTCTGGCAATACCTCACTAGGTATTGTGTACGTTTGTTTTTTACCTGCCAGTTCATGAGCAGTAAAGAGTTTGAAGTCCTATTATTAACTAACAACTCACATATTAAAGTACAATTTGATTCAACTATATGAAAAGAGTTGTTTGTCAAGAGATGAAAAATTGTAAATATATAATTTGTTTAATATCAAGAAATGATATGGCCGTATGGGGACGACACGATTCAAGAACAATTTGTTTTATTTTCTTTTTGAATAATGTGCACCCCTTAATATGGGGTGACAACGAAATCATTTTACACGTCGCCATTCAGTTGTTTCTGTTGTAGAAAACTTTCGAAATTCTGAGTGAGGGTATAGTTCATTGGAGCAGATCATTCTAATGGGAAAACAATTGAACCGAATTTGGTTTAACCGTAAATGAACCTAAGCCAAGAATTTTAAATAGAATCTTGTATGGTGTTTCAGACCATTTGATGAAATATAAAATTCTCTTCTCAAAAATATAATACAAGTGATCACTTCTTTTTAAAATGACGCCCTATGAGTCATTTTCTAAATTCAATATTGCCCCTTTGGATCCACTTCCTTATTTTAATATTACGGCATTATGACGTCATCTGAGGAAATATTGTCAATAAAGTTGTGAGAAATAAAAGACGATTTTACTCCGTTTTTGAATAAACGGACAACTGTTACAACACTAAGAAAATGAATTGAATCAAATGCGAGAATTGTAGAGAAAGTCGCATTTGGTGAGTCACAATCGTTTGTTGCTAGCCAATGAACTGATTATTCGAATACTGTACTTTTCTTTAGAATGTGCTGAATAAATTACTATTGCAAGGTACCACTTCTTAACCGTCCCACCTGTCTCGACACTACAGGAATCGGCTCATTAACATTTCTGAAACACCCATCTTCCAGATCTCTACCTTCACACCTACTTATTTTTGCATACAATTTAACATTCGAATAAGGAAGTCTTCGAAATATTTTACCGACGTAGTCGCTTTGAACATGACTAACATTTCATTTAATCACTGTGTTGGCGTTTGGGAGCATACGAAATATGTCAAATTTGAACAATTTCTTTGTTGAGAAACTTTGAACTTTAGTAACTTGTAGAACGAAAATAAAGTTAAATCACCTACTTTTGTAAATAATGCAAGTATACCAAGTGAAATTATATACTGCTAAGCAATTTATACTTATAAAGTTTCCACGTTACTAACAATTTTACTTTTATAATAAAAAAGAAAAATTTTATCATGAAGTACACGTCAAGGTATTGTATAATGAACATGGAAACTAACTTGGAAATCATCTTCAGATTTGAATTTGAATAATTGCAAATGAAAGTGCCCCCCTACATTTTTTGCTCTGAAAAAGCGGGAAATACCTCAGAGAATCGTTAGCAAAGACGTACATTGTTTTTTTCAATTGACGACATTAAAACAAGAATTGTTGAAATCAGTATTTTCAACTCACCGTCAATTAATGTATAGGATTTTCAAAATCTGTGGAACAAATATGTTTTTAGGATTGCAGAGTTTCGAATATAAGATGATACTTTTAATTCTTATCGTTCATAATACTCATATCATCTCACTCCGACTGTACCTAGTGACTCATCAGAGCCTTTTGCCAAGATTCTCAGGTCTGGAAGTCTCGAAAGAATATACTTTTATATACACACACGATGTAACAGTTCAACTATATCATCCAAATCCATTTGATCATCTACTCAAATCCAAGCTTCATGGATAGCATTTAGATTACTTTTTGAAACACGTCACTAAAACAATGAATAAATGAACAAGTACATACTCGCTCTCATCGCAATAACTGACAAGACTCTTTAACTCGCTCTCAAAAAACCGACACGTTATCGAGAGAGTCAAGAGTGAGAGAGGAAGACGTGACAAGACGAGACAAGAGCATCATGCACAAACTCGTTCTCGTCCTGCCTCGGGATGTCTCTTTGAGTGTGTACAGCCGGCATTGAAGTTACTGTGTTTATTTCGTCCGCCACGTCAATAAAATTGGTTGAAATTCCATTTTCAACAACAAAAAGATACCTGCTGACTAAAGTTTCTCAAGACAAGAATATACACTATGTGGATAATATTGATTTTTCATTTTGTAAATTTTATCTACAAAATATCATCAATAAATTCAGTTTTTACTATATTCAATGGCATATATCGTATTTTCTTCATTCTAACATTGTCTGGGTAGGTTGTATCTGATGAGGTTGCTTTTGATTTCCTCAAATATTTTACATTCTCTATTTCTGTAAACGAGAATAACAACAAATCTTGAGACTGGTATGCAAATAAACTATAATCGCCTAAAGTAGGAGAATTCAAAAATACCAAAATTTAAATTAACCCAGTAATCGCAATAATTGTTTCGCATTTCCCAAACCAAATCAAAATAACAAAAATAATGTTGGCTCGAACGCCTGCCGCCAAGTACTCGTATACCTATCAATTTCCTCGAACAGATAAGTACTTTGTTTCCTTAGTAGCGGGATTCTTAAAGAAAGTTTTTGGCCTTCTATATCTCCATCTTGATACAAAAAATGTGGGAATCTTCCAAGGAAAGGAAGTAATCAATTTGAAAAAAATCAACTCTATACAAAGATGTGTATATCATGCAAAGAAGTAACATTCAGACAAAAACTGGAAGAAAAAGCCCTTTCGATTTGTAAAGTGAGCTGATGTTATCGAAATTGTTTTACTACAAAAATATTTGAAACCGTTTTATTTTTTTTGTGTAAGAAACGAATAACGGATCATTTAAAATTTTATTTTTTGAGTGTAATTGCCATACAAAATCAAATTTTTCAAACTTACATTATTTCATTTTAAAAATTGAAAAATAATCTATTGTGGATATTTCCAATATTTTTTGAGTCAATGAAAGGCCGATAGGAGATTATGAAAGTGAAAATGCTCCAATTTCCGCTGTGTTAGCAATTAAAAAAAAAATTTTCAATTCTGTTGAACTGACTCAACACGGTTAAAATAAAATGGGATTTTTTCTTCTGTTTTACTTATCATTTTCGACTTCATGTTTTTAAAAAAGTCTCGCATTGATCTCCGAATTTCAACTAAAATATAATCAATACAGGGATTGAACAAAAATTTTCTATTATTAACAACGGGGGTAAAGATAATGATTAAATATTTTCTTATTGATTGTTGAGACTAAAGTCACACGGGACGCTTTGTGGCGAGTGGGCCACAGAGTCAGCTGCTGTGTATCGCAATATACGAGGTATGTTCAGAAAATAACGATAATTTTCGTTATTTGAAAAAAAATACATCCACTGTAGCATTCGCCATCTTCAACTGTTTTCTTGGAAATGCTTATTCCACCCGTAAAGTCTTGTTTTACTCATAGCAGACTCACCACAGGTCTTTGTTAATATTTCACAAACGTTGTTACATTATCCAAGAAACACTTTTTCGTGAGATTTTCAGGCCTGTATATAGTCCATAGCGAAATACGTGTTGCGATTTTGTAAAACTGTTTAGTGAAAATCTCATAGTGTTTCTAGAATACGTTATGGATTTTCATCAAATATCGGCCGATTCCATCATATATAGGCTGAAAAATCTCGGGCCTAACACATAGATGGCGCTATTCTTATTGCATTCGTTTTTTTTTCAGTTAGTACTTACCTTCAAAAGAAAGCTGTTGAAATTCCATGATATTCTACTCATAAGTTTGTGAGTTATTGCGCTAAGAATGGCACTACTTTTGTTATGTCGTTCAAACAAAGAAATGGTTTGAAAAGTATTATAAGGACTCCGCTTCATCAGAAACGACAATTGAACAGAACTCAATGGACTTCCAAATGAGGCAGTAACAGCAGAAAACATAAAAATATCCACAAAATCGTTTTAAATGATCGAATAGTGAAGTTGCGTGAGTTACCTGACATTGTAAAGATGTAAAGAACGTGTTGGATTTATATTGCATGCGCATTTGACTGTGATAAAGATCCGAGTGCCGCGCGAGCTCAATGTTGACCAAAAACAAAACCGTCTTGATGATTCTGAGCAGTGTTTGGCTATGTTTAAATATAACAAACCGAAGTTTTGGCATCGATATGTGACAGTGGATGAAACATGGATCCATCACTTCACTCCGGAATCAAAATGATCGTCATCTGAGTGGAGAGCGACTAGTGAACCTCGCCTAAAGCGTCCGAAAGAATAACATTCGGCTGGAAAGGTTATGACCTCGGTATTTTGGGATGTGATCGGTGTAATATTCATTGATTATCTTGAGAAGGAAAATATCATCAACAGTAAATATTATATAGCGTTATTAAAGCGTTTGAAGGCCGAACTTGCAAATAAACGACCGAATATGGCATGGAAAAAATTGTTTCATCAAGACAACGTACCGTGTCACAAGTCAATCAAAACAATGGCAAAACTACAAGACATGAATTGAACTTCGAATTGCTTTCACATCCGCCGTATTCGCCAGATTTTCCTCCCAGCGACTACTGGCTGTTCGCAGACCTCAAAAAAATGCTCGTCGGTATGAAATACCACTCGAATGAAGAGGTTACTGCTGAAAGATAAATTGTTCGACAAAAGCGGTATTGAATTGTTATCATACTCTAGTGTTATGTATACCACCATAGTAAAAATTCAGGTTCTCCCAACCTGTTACATTTGAAAGTTCCCGTTATTTTTGAACATACCTCATTAAACACGCACAGTTAAAATAATTGCCATTATGATTGTGTTTTACATCTTGAAATCGTTCCACAAAGGAAATCATATTCATTAAAAAAAAGCCAAGTCCAGATTCTTTCCAAAGTGTCCAAAAAACAACCGTAGCTCTTGAAATTTAAAATTGTGTTGTCGCTTTCAAGACGATTTGTTAGTGGCATACCAGTCTAGAAATTCTCGTTTATTGAGTTTCACTTATTTTATATATTTAAAAAAAATGCATGTCGACTTGGTGAGTATTTCCGAGGGTATGCTTCAGGAACAAGTTACGAGGCGTGTGGAATTCAGGAGCGGTGTCTCGGCAGCTTCGGAGTTATCAAAGTCGAACCGATTGCACAGGCGTGACACTCCTCACCATCTCAAGAATAAACGAATCTTAGCCGGGGCCATCGACAAAGACAAGATGGCGTCGATTATTGCACAGGTCTCTTTCTTTTTACTCAAGCATCGCTTATGTGTCTGGCAACCTAACTGCTGATTCAAACTGGAATTTTATTCCAGTTTTAACTTCAAAGTTTATCGATCAAAGTTAAATCTATATACAAGGTGATTTCTAATGAAGAATACACTAAACTTTCGGGAAGAACTAAATGTTGACACTTTTCGGTTATAACGAAAGATGATATCAACTTTTTTATGTCAAACAACTTATATTACTATTTACAAATTATTTGAAATTTCTATAAATTTTTCTGAAAGATTGTTACGAAACATCGAGTAAGAAGTGAAAGTGAACAAAAGAAAAAGGTAGGAAATGCTCCAGAATTTTCGCATTGGTTATGTAAGTTATCAAGTAAAGTAATTCAAAGTGATTGAAAAATAAATGTCTTTAGATTGCATTTTTGAGTCATTGAATGAAATCATTAATGTTTTGAGTGAATGATAATTCCCTAATAATATAATATAACGTCTCTTAAGCTCAAAAACTATATTACTTTGAAAGTAAATTATCTTGTTTTGCTTTCAAATATATAATGACCACTTTTTCTCGACGTGATCAAGAAAAATTGCTCATTCAATTTAAAAAATCGCATTATTCTCAATACCTTTCACAATGAAATTTATTCTGCAATAGCTGATTTGTATTGAGAAAGTCATCGTTTGAACAAAATTGAGTGGCTAAAATAAAAAAATTAAAAATAATTTTTTCTTGGAAAAATGTTTGCTTTAGGTTTAAAATATTATACATGAAATTACCTCGAAGTTTCGAAGAGATATCAAATAAATTATATTAAAATTAATATGTAAGTTGAAATATAAAAGTTAATATCACCCCTTTAACTTATCTTCAAGAATGCTTGATTTTGTGATAACCCAAATTCGCAGAAACATTCTGCATATAGTTTTTGGAAACAACCCACAGTTATTTCTTCTGTGTATATTTACAGAAAAATATTCAAGCAACACAACGAGAGCTCACTATTAAAAATTAAACTGGTAATAGTTTATGGATGGAAAAGTATAGATCGATTAAAATTTCAATATAAGAATTATAAGAGAATGCTTCTTACAATTCTGAACATTGGAAACTGAACTAAAATGAAACAAAAAAATAAGTGATGAATTTCATATCGAACAATATAAAACTGCTTATTATGTCTTAGGTAGAATTTCAAACTTGAGAAAGGTAACTCCTCCATTGAAAATAATAAAGATTAATTAGAACTGTGTTGAAGTTTACTATTTTCAACACTAATTACGTTATCTTCCACTTTAAGATGAACTACTTGTTCATTTTCAGAAGTTGGGTTGCCAGACCCAGTCCAACTGGAAATCTATTGTATATATTATGTATCTCCTAAACTTATTTAGGAACCTATGCCTGTCTCTGTTGCATGATTTTTGTGGTGGTATATACATCTTGTAGTAGTTAAATGTTGGAACGGACATCAGGTGAGGCGTTGTTTGGATTGCGATCTTGCATGTTGTATTGGACTATTTTCTTTAATTCATACTAACAATTTATTGAAATAATATCGTTGTCATACTGTCAAGGAAAAAAAAACAAAATAATAAGGAGCACCACCGACCCGTCACTGCTTTGTGGCTGTCAATTGCGAATTATTTCATATAAAAAAATCACCCAAAAATGAAATCGAAATGAATAGAACTGTATTTCAGAGACCAGTGAACCTCTTCACTGGTTTTTTTCCAATACAAGGGAATACGTTACTTAGTTTAAATGAGTGCCTGCAGCAAATTATCAAGTACATTTTTGTGAATATTTTGTTGGAGAAGTTTGTGTCATATGTAAGAATATCACAAACCGATATACTGGTAAGTATTTAAAAAACGAATTGATTCGATCATTATTGTATACAGAGTGTTTCTTAATAACATCACTAATTATGAAACAAAATCGCTTCCCGCTATCTGTCCCTATGTATGCTTAGATCTTTAAAACTACGCAACGGATTTTGATGTCGGTTTTTACACGCTTTATTTAATAGATAACGTGATTCAAGAGGAAGGTTTATATGTATATAACATGCATAATATAGTATAGAAACACTGATAATTTCAGAGGTTTCTATTGTGATGTAAATGAACACATTTATTTGCGCTTTAATTGCAACCGCTGGCGGAACCCTACGACATAGATCAAAGTCCGCGATGGTATATGTCGTATCTCTAAGGAAGGGATAACCCACAATAATCATTTTTTATCCTTTTCTTTCTTACGAAGCGATTTTCAGCAATACAACATTGATGGGAAAGAAAATTTTTGACTTTCTACTACTCCATCTTGATACATAAAAATGTGAGAATCTTCCAAAGAAAGGAAGGAAATAATCAATTTTGAAATAAGTAACTCTATACATGGATGTGTAGATCATGCAAGGAAGTAACTTTCAGACACAAACTGGAAGAAAAAGCCCTCCTGAAACAGCTACTTTCATATAAACATTCAATTACACGAAAGAAAAATTCAAATACTTATATATGGATACTGAATTATACAGAAGACACTATTTTCTACTCAGTTTGTATTCCAAACATTCGTTATGGAATAAAATCAGGTATTATTCACAAGAGTTCTACACTAAATGAATGGTTACAAAATTGCACTTACATGGAACACTGTCATCCTCACTGGTAGACATCGATGTTTCGCCCTAAGACATTTGCTTTAGGGCTCTTCAGTACCAATCTGGATAACATACGAAAACACACACACAATTCATTCATGAATTTCAAATATGTAATGACATTCATTCACCTATTTGATTGAATCCCAGCCAAGAGGAATCTTGTTTAAATAGATAGGGTTATTTTCTTAGGAGTGACTAATTTTTGGGAAAGAAAATTTTTGGACTACTCCATCTTTGGAAGATTCCCACATTTTTTAGTCACTCCTAAAAATATAACCCTTTCTATTCAAACAAGATACCTCTTGGCTGGGATTTAATCAAATAGTGGAATGGATGTCATCGATAACATAAGTAGATCAAACTTATTCCGTGACTTAGAAAACGTAATTCATGAATGAATTGTGTGTGTTTTCGTATAATGTTATCCATATTGGTACTGAAGAGCCATAAGGCAAGTGTCTTACGGCGAAATATCGATGTCTACCAGTGAGGATGACAGTGTTCCATTTAGTGAAGAACACCTGTGAATAATACCTGATTTTATTCCATAACGCATGTTTACATACAAACGCATACAAACTGAGTAGAGAATAGTGTCTTCTGTATAATTCAGTGTTCATATAAAAGTATTTGTTTCGAA
>WOGO01003259.1:0-14558 GCA_015342085.1 Leptinotarsa defecta | reverse complement strand
ATCAACATTGGTGCAGAATGAACTGGCCTGTGAGGAAGTCTTTAAAACCCGGCGAGAAGAACATTCTCCGCAAAAACCTTGTATATTCTAGAAACATTCTCCTACCACCTCTACATATAAAGTTAGGTTTCATGAAACCGTTTGTAAAGGCATTGCCTGAAGGTGGACCTTGTTTCAAGTATCTCTGTCAGAAATTTCCAAACCTTTCAGAGGCTAAACTTAAAGAAGGTATCTTTGTAGGACCCGACATTCGTTAACTTTGAGACCACAATGACCATACATGAGAAAGAAGCATGGGTATCATTCAAGCAAGTTCTTACAAAATTCTTAGGAAATGCAGAAGACCCAGAATATCATACCATTGTAGCTAACATGTCGAAGACTTTTAAGACTTCCCGGAAAATTTGAGAGATGTTAGTGAGGAGCAAGGTGAGCGTTTTCACCAAGATATTAAATTGATGGAAAAACGTTATCAGGGTCGCTGGAACATCAACATGATGGGAGACTACTGTTGGTTACTTCACCGTGAAGCTCAAAAAGCGACTCATTGGAGAGAAAGCTACACAAGAAACTTCAAAGAGAAAAGAGAAAGGAAGTATAAACCAATTCCATTCGACTAGTGAAACCTACATTGAAATATTTTATCATTATTTCAAGTAACCTACTGTGAATAAAAACCATGATAGTGATTCAACATAGTGTTTCATTAATTTTACCATATACCGTACATATTTTAAATTATACAATAAAAGTCAATTTCTCTAAAACTATGGGTGTTACAAAAAAACTAAACCCAGATTTGGTTTCAGCACACAAAACACCTTTAAGAACCAGCTATTAAAGTAAACAAAGTTTTCAAGAACATTTTTTGTTGGCCTGTAATCGCACTCGGCTGACGCCTCGTGCTTACAAGGATCCTCCTTATCAGGATGCTACCATGAATATTAGTGGAGTAAAGAAGAAAGGAATAGATCAAACATAGGAGGAGTCTCTCTTGATGACATAATTTCATTAAATTCAGTTGACATTTTTCAAAAATCCTCAACATCTGATGAAAATGATTCATATATTTTATTTGGTACAGGTAGGTAGTTGTCCAAGTTTGGCGAATTTGTCAATTCCATTCAGCCATCAATTAAATTCATCACCAGACATAATACATTTTCTAGACTTGACAATTACTGAAATTAAACTATATCTCTCTAACAAAAACGGCGACTGAAACAATGATAGATGAATGATCAAATCATAATCACCACGCACATTTGCATCTATTGTACATATACAGTATTTTTAAGTTTAAAATTTTCAAAATGCCAGCTACTGATACGGCTCAAGAAACTGTTAATTTGTGTCCCTACACTCCACCTAAAAAATGTTTCTATACCCAGCCGCATTTTATTAAAAAAAAAATTAGTCGTTCCTTAGTGCGACTCTGTACAAGCAGCCTTGCCTGAGAGATCACGTGCTCTATGCATGATAATGCACATTAACAGTGACTTGAAATTGGAAAAAAATGAAACTGAACAAATCCAAACACTCATACTACAAAAAATACCCGCATGAAATGAAAAATGCAGGATCTCGGGGTGTTTTTGAATGTAAACTTAAGGAACTTCTAGTCAGATAAAGCTTTTCCACTTTTGATGAACTCGAATCTTTTCTGTTTTGATATAATATCGAAGGATTTCATACTTCAAGTAAATCATTATTGTAATAACTTGCATAACATATTGTTTCGTTTCGTCTTATTGCAATTTCTGTTTTTCAGCTAAACTTCATGTAACATTGTCGTACCTATTGTTATCAATAGTTGAAAAGATCAATAAAAAATGTAACCTTTATTTTATTTAATTCAATGTTTTGAAGCACTCTCTTGCTTGGCTGGACACAGTATAATAATAAACACATGACTTTGCAATCTTGCACAAACCATCTTGTACGGACATTGACATTCCTCGACTCATCCCTATCAGCAGGAAGTAGCAGTATTCAATCCATAGCAAATTCAATACTCCAATGTCTGAAAGAACTTATTCTTCCTAGAGAACTGAGTTATATCAACAACGGTTACAAGGTAGATATTGTAACGAATTAAAGAATTTATAGTCTAAAATAAATTTATTTCTAACAATATTTCACTATCGCAAACTAATTTATTTACAACACTTAGCACTTAATTCATTTTCACTATTTGAATTCTTTATTTAACCGCACGATTCGCTTTCTGAATTCAACTCCCTCTCTGAACGAGGAGCCGACCTTTTATATCGCTAACGATCGTTCTAGATGTCTCTAGTGGTCTCTGTTCCCGCCTAGTATTTTCCCGGCGTGTCATGTGTTTGCTGGCTGAGATATCGGTCAGGGCCGGCTTCAGATTCGTTACAATATTATGGACTCCATTTTTTCTGAGAAATTACAAAAACAAGCCATTTACCAGGTCAATCCCACTTTAAGAAACGATAATGAGCGATATAGGATATTAGTATAGAACTTATAGAAAAAATACTAATTTATTGAATACAATAAAGACGAAAATTCCGTGTGGGACAGTATAAATTGACTCGTGGTTTTAGCCCTGAATTTTATATTGGCCAAACGGAAAGAACTTTTTCCCGAAGAATAAAAAAACATACGGTTAGTTTACTGAATACGGAAACCAATTCCACATTTGCGTACCCATATTTTGGCAGAAGGTCATACGTTCAACCACCAAGGCAATATGTTTCAAACTGTTTTGGTTATATACAGCAATGATTGGGTAGAATTTGGTGAGTATGAACAGGTCTCAGGAAGCTACTGCATAATAAAACACGTGTTGCGGTTTGGAAACTGACCAGTGAAAACCTCACAATGGATTGCTAATTGAATATCCCAAATTTAAAGTAGAACTCAAGATTTTCAGTCAGAATTTTGAATCATTCTCAATCAATTTACTGGATTTCGTCATTAATCTCCAAAAAGTGTTATTATAAAAAATCGAAAAAGAATATGTGAGTGAAAAATTTGATTTACTGGTGATGCTATATGAGTTTCTGAGATTTTATAACATTTAGGAGTTTTCATGGTACACTATTTATTATTTAGGAATATAAAAATCTGCTAAAGTAAGATCGCTCCAACAAGAGATAACCTCCAGGAGTTATTAGGTTAGGTCCTACTATGATACCAACCATTTGAATCTGTATAATATGTTACTCGTCTTGATTTAGTGAAGATGAAGTGGATGATTGAGGAAAGAGCAAAATTATACCCGAGTGAATTCAAATTATAAATTCTTCATCAAGGAAACTAAAAAGTGTCAGTAAATTATCAAATAATAATTAAAGCCCACTGAAAATACTTTCCGTGCCACATGATACGACAGCCACTTGTCTGAATGTCCTGTGAAAAATGACATTTCGGAAATTATTTGAAATATTGGTTTGAAGAATTAATTTCTGTTCCTCTCTGAACAGTGTTTTGCGAAAATTTCTTCAAAATTTTGTTAGAGAATTTAAAATCTGAGAGAAAATATATCTCATATCTCACTTCAAACCTCAACCAACGTTGATCATTAGAAATTATTCATTAAATGTCGGGCAGCTTGCATATTATACTCAATTAACTTTAGCCTTCTGGGATATAATGAGCCATTTCAGAGGGAAATTGCAAGTTACGGTACCAACCTTGAGAGTACACGGGTAATTACGAATGGCATACGTTTGATAAACTTTTCCAAGAGAGAAGAAAGATTCGAGAGCATCATGATTTTCTCGTACTAATTAAAAAGCACCGAAAGATTAATTTCCTCAGGAACACAGACATTCCAGGTGTAATTAGTGAAATTGGCTTGAAGCGAGTTTATAATTTGAAACTCCCTTCGTGTTTATCTTCAAGGGGTTAAAAGGTTTTTGATGATTTTCACTTAATACGCTATTTGCTCTGTGAGGTGCTAGGTTGCTACAAGGAAAATTCAAGGTGTGTCTACATTAGATTAACTTTGGTTCTTCAGAGTGTTTGAATTTTCTCTTCATCATATTATGGCCACGTTGAAATATACAGTTTTATGTATAGTCACTATTCAATATCTCACAACGAAAACACGATTCTATTTATATTATTTACTTCGAACCGATGGAATGGTGGAAAAATTGAAGGCTAGGCCACCAAAACTCAGCGATAAAGCGGGTTTTAGTAGCCATTTATATGTATATATTTCGGGATTAGAGAATAAAAACAAATATTAATCATAGAAAATCACTTTATTGTTTTTCAAAATATTTCCCATGAAGATCTATACACTTTTGCATGCGTTTGAACCAATTGTCGAAGCACTTTTGCCACTCTGATTGAGGTATCTCCAAAATATGCATTCGGAATGTAGCAACCGCTTCTTCAGGTGTCGATTTTTTTTACGTGCGGCTATAAAAAGAAGTAATTCTTTGTAAGTCATGACTATACGGCGGATGACTCATCAAATCGTTGTTTTGGGTGCTCAAAAATGCAGATGTTTGAGCCGACGTGTGAGAACTCGCATTGTCGTGGTGAAGAGTGATCCATCTTCGGATCCAACTGGCAAACAAATGATTGTGTACCACTCAGAATTGCCTGTTCAGCGTCGTTCTAGTAGTACGGTTGCGACATATCCAGTTCTTCCGAAAAAACAGGCGACCATTTGCTTGGAAGTGCTTCGTGCGCGAACAACTTTTGTTGGATTTGTCTCATCTTGAAACACCCATACAGTCGACTGCTGTTTACTTTCGAGCTCATACGCATGAATTCACGATGCATCACCTGTCACGATGTCATAGACGTGTTTCGAAGCACCGTGATCGTATTTTTTGAGCATTTCCTTCGACCAATCGACATGAGCCTTTTTTTGAGCGATTGACAAATTGTGTGGGATCCAACGAAAACAAATTTTTTTTGACAGTCAAATGTTTATGCAATATTGAATGTATGCTAGTCCCGCTAATGCCTAAGGTTGTCTCAATCTCACGATAGGTCACATGACGATCTTGCAATATCAGTTCGTGCACAGCATCAATGGTTTTCGGAACAACAACTGATTTTGGATGACCTTCACGAAATTCGTCTTGGAGTGAACTATGACCTCGATTGAATTCATCATACCATCGATAAACACTGGTCCTTGATGGAGCTTCATCGCCAAAAATTGAATTAAGTTCATCCATGTACTGTTACCGAGTTAATCCACATCGAAAGTTGTAAAAAATAATCGCACGAAAACGTTCACGATTTGATTCCATTTTTGGGCCGAGATGAATCTTTCAAGTTACTGTAAACAACACAAAAAGCGCGTATGTCAAAATGTTCTGAGTACATAAAAGCTCAAAAATGTCCAACTTCACGATGGAGCTGTCAGTTGCCAGATTGCAACACTAGGATTGCCAAATCCCGAAACATAAAAGGCAACCCTCGTATTATGTTAAAAAAAATCTTGAAGAGGTAGCCCAACAGATCTTTGAAGTACTCCCACATTCATAAATAATCTCCAAGTCGAACAAACCTTTTTCGATGTAATTCTTTGGGACCCATCCCGGTAAATCTTCCTCATCCGGCACGATGGGCATCACACCTGAATTTCTCGGCCTACCGAATCCTTCATGCTCGTCCTCCGGAGGCGGTGGGGGAGGTAACGGGGGCGACTGAGCCCCGCTCTGCCTGGCGAGATTCTGCGCCAGAGCTTGAGAGATGCGATGGCCCTGAGCGTGAGACAGGGTGTGCATCCCGAGGCTGCCCTGCGGAACTGGCCCGTGGTGACCGCCCATCATCATCGGGTGATGCTGGTTCGAAGACAGCACCATCTCTTGGCTGTTTATAAGCGGAGAGGGTGGTGCTGAAAAATGCAATGTCAGAAATGATTGACTTTCACCCATTGAAGAATGTAACATTTACTATTATAATAATAGATAGTTCTTATTCGTCCTAAAATATAAAACACAATGAATAGACACTAATGCACAATACTTGTCAAGTTATTTAATTAAAAAATATAATTGTATTACGCTGTTTCAAATGTTTTGTCCGTTTTAATGTCATGTGTTTTTGTAGCTTCATTTCTCAATGAATATTTATTCTGTGTCGTGGTATACAAGGTGTTTATTAAACATGCAACAAAAAATTAAGGGACTATTCCTTGGACTATTCTAAGGATATTTTGTCCTTTGATGATTTTTAATAGGACGCTTTGTTTCGAAGATACGGGGCGACAAAAAATTTCGACAATAACAATTTTGGTAATTTTAAAATTATCAACATAGCGGAAATGAAAGTATAGCGTACTACACTGTACATACCAAGTAATAAAAATTCTAACAATTCCGTTGGTACTTACCAACAACATTCCGATTACTACAAGTGGCTGCAGACATTCAATTTGAATAGTATGTCTCGTAACACTTTGTCTATTTGACGTGTATTTTATGTGTTCAATATTTGAATTCTTGTTAGTGGAGTCCTCATCACGAATGGCTATAGTAACACAGAGATGGATGATGACATGCATTTCATTTATGGACTTGCCGATGGCAATTCATTGGAAGTTTGGCGGTTGTACAGTGAACGATTTCTTAATTGTAATATGCCTAATAAAAAAACTTTACAAAGTATACATATCAACGACTTCGGGAAACAGGAGCATTGAAGCGAAATGGGACTTCAGGAAGGCCAATGACAGTAAAAACGGTGAAAGAGAATGTGCTGGCCATGATGGAAGAAGGTATAGAGATCACTGGATTGGTCATTACATGTAATTTTTGGTAATAAATTGTTATTGTAGAAATTCTTTTTCGCTCCGAATCTTCGAAACAAAGCGCTCCATCAAAAATTATCAGAAAACAAAAAATTCTTAGAATAGTCCAAGGAAAGTATCTTAAATGTTTGCGGCATGTTTAATAAACACCGTATATAAGAATCGATAGAGAATTTTGTACTCAACATTGATGCTATTCTACATGATGTCGCTAAGCAATTTTCAGCCAATTTTTCTCTACATATTCAAGTTGAACCAAAACGCTGCCGAAACAGCCCGAAAAATCAACAAGCCATTTGATAGTAATAGTAATGATGAAAGCACCATTTGAAGTGGATTTGAGAAATTTCGTTCCAGACATTTTAGCCTCGAACATGAGTCCTGAGGTGGTCGACCTATAGTAATCCAGGACGAGGATTTGAGACTGGTGGAGATTGACCCATCACAAACGGTGCGTGGGATTGTGGAAGAACTGGGTGTCAGCTCCTGTGCAGTTATCAATTCTTCAAATTGTATTGGAGAGGTCATACAGCTCGAAAAATGGATGCCCCATGATTTGAACAATCAACAGAAATTTTCACGTTTCGAGGACTGTTCTTCTTTGCTTTTGTGCAAGTAAAATGACTTTTTTTTATCAGATCGTCACGTGAGATGAAAAGAGGATCCTCTACAACAGGAGACATTCAGAAGAGTGGTTGGACTATGATGAGCCACTCATACACTTCCCAAAGGCGAAAACCAACCAAAAAAAAAATCATGGTTGCTGTATGATCAGCAGCGGCTGGTGTGATTCATTATAACCAAACCATCACAGCAGAGTCCTAATGTGAGGAAATTGACTAAATGTACCGAAAATTGCGTCAGCAACATCCGGAATTTGCCAACAGAAGAGGTCCGATTCTGATCCACCCTGAACAGTATTTTCAATGTTTGTCGTGATTCTGTAAACTGACATAGCTTTTTTTCTTATGAACCAATTGAAATTAATTAAATACTAAATTGAGTGAAGCTTACCTATAATAAATTGGTGACAATTTCAGAGATTAGTGAGCACAAATGATTTGACATACAAAAATCTAAATATCACTGACAGTAATCAGTTACACTTTTATTATATGTACTGTATTTATATAAAACCAGTACAGCTTGTCAAATCTAGAAAGACTGGAGAATCCTCACAACCTGAGTGATCCCTGAAATATATTCTTTCAGAAATACTCAATATCCAATTACCTGAGGTATTATACTTGCTATGAACGAAGACTTGAATACATATTGTCTAATGATTACAGATTGAGTGGATCAAATTATTGATATCATCATAATTGATAATTTTATTATAAATTAGTAGACATTGAAAGACTGGCTATAAAATTTTCTTTTAACTGGAAAATAACACAATGAAATTTTATAAAAGAAGGAACCAAAATTCAATTTTAATATATATCATTTTGAAGGTTGGATTCCTGTGAGATCAGAATTGCTACTGATGTCATCACTGTAGCTGTCATCATCACTATCACCTAGTAAATTTGTAATTATACTGTCAATCAATAGCAGGTTTCTGGGAGGAATAAAATTCTTCAAAGTGTTTAGCATGTTCACTGAAAACAACAAAGAATTCAACACACGGTTTTATCACCTACATATTGCATTAGTGATATCCATACTACTTATTCAATATGGTTTAAATCGGAATCATGAAAATATCTTCTATGAATTGTATAATGCTTCGTCTTAATCACTAATTTCACCTAATTTAGTATTCAAGACTCAGACCTGGGAAGTTATTGTATAGCAAAACACGTGTTACAGTTTTGTGAATCATTCAGAGAAACTCTCACAATAAAGCGTTACTTTCATCAAGTATTGGTCAATTCCATCACATACCTAATTAAGTATTCGAATTGAATTTCAAATAACAGTTTTGCACAAATGCACTTTCTCTTCCAGACTTTATCCCTTTGAAAGTGTTTGGGATAAATGTATATTATAAATGTATATATATTTCATATACATAAATTAATGGTCAACCTTCTCTTTCCCCTAATTTCTTTATATCTTTCAAAAAGGTTTTACTTGAATGCAGGATTTCTGATTTTTTTCAAGAGTAGGTACTTTCCTATTTTTTTTTCATCTAAATCCAATTTCTCTAGATACTACCTTCAATGACTCATAAGAGCATTTATAACCATTGTCCCTTCAATATTTTTTTATGTATTCAATACAAAGTTGGGATTTTTTTTATGTTATATAAAAATCGTTGACATTTTTGATTGATTCAAACAGACTTACTATTCATTACTATTCATGAACTTGTGGAGGTTGGTATTACTGTATAGAGAGTGTTATCATTCGTTATCAAATTCATTTTTGCCCTTATTAATTTTTTTGTATTTTTACATTGAGAAAATTGTGTGTTAAATTACTTGTTTGTTTTGTAATTTTCAGTATTGTATGAAGTGACCACTGTTTTAGTAGCATATTAGACATGCTTATATATTATAAAATTTAAATTTGAAGTTGGAAATATATTTTCATTCCCTCCATTCATTATTAATCGACTCTATTACCATAGACAGTCTTTGACTTTGTAGTTTTTTAATTTATTTGTTGTCGCCATTATTCAACCATTTTATGTAACCATTTTTTCTACTAATAATATTAATATTACTGGATATTACTGGAGTTTTTCCTCAACACCAAATCGTTATTTTTAACACCTCGACACGTGTTTCGATCACCAAGTGATCATCTTCAAAGAGGAATATTGAAACAATAAACTTATTACTTAATCAACAAAAAAAAACCTTTGTTAAAATCATCAAGGATATTGCTTGGAGATTTGTTTTTTTTAATTTGGAGTGGAAAATGTGGATGACTCCATCTTCGATTTATTTCACGATGTATTCATTGGTATTGAGACTCGCACCCATTGCTTTTGTACTATGCTCTTGTGCCCTTTTTAAGTCTGAAGAACGACCAACATTCGCTTCCCATTTCATGAATTGAATAACATTTGCAGTCACCTATCTTGTTTGTTTTGTTGAAACTTTTTGTTTCAGTTTAGCAGTAAATTCCGTTTTCGTTACACAGATGTTTATTGTACACTTTACTACCGATGTATCTTCTGATGCATCTTCTGGGTAGCACCACATAAAAATCCAGAAATTCTTCCTACAGTTGACAAGTTGTATATTCCAACACTTTCAATGGATTTCTACCCAATTCCAATAAAATGTTTGCATAACAAGCCTGGCATACATGAATGCCATTCATTTTCAATACCAGTTATAATATTTATGATAGGGAATACTTACGTGGCATGCTCATGTGAAGTTCTTGCACATATCCCGTTGAATTTGGAGGTGGTGGAGGAGGTGGCGTTTGGGGCTGAACCACCTGTTGCTGCTGTTGGGACATTGGGTGCACCATACCTACTTGCGGAGAGGTCTGATGAAGATTTGGCAAAGGCAAAGTGCCATAGCCTGGACCTCTCTCACGTCTAGGGTGTCCAATGGGATAATTGGGAGCATAATGACTCGGAACCTATTAATAACAATTGGGAAATAAATAAGAAAGAACTTCAGGAGGATATGGGGATGAAATGAAAAAAACATTATATACCTGTGGTGGGGCTACTGCCGGTGGTGTACGATACTCTCTACTGTTTTTGCTCAAAGTCCCTCCTGACACTGATGCTGAAAAATGTAATTTTAAAAAATTGTAGAGGCCATGTCAGATTAGAAAAAGACCAAACTAAACCAACAAAATACTAGTTTGAGAATGAAAAAAAAATCAACAAACAGTTCAAAGGCGGAGCCCAAGATCAGCATCTTGAGGAACATCATGATTTACAAATCAACGATATAATAATATATCTTACCTTTGCTTGAAGTTCTGGATACTTGAGGTGGTGTTGGTGGTTTAGTTGTTGGAGCTGGTCCCACCCCAGCCATGGAATTTGCAGAAAGGGAATTTAAGGAATGAATACTGCCCTGACTTGACCCTCTTTGTTTTTGTCTTGGAGTACCTCCGCCTCTAACTCCATGACCGATGTCATCAAATACTACAACAAATACAATTTGGTGTAAAAATTCTGATTTTTCATATACATTTCAGTTGAGTTTTTTGTATTGCAGGAGTTTTTTGCAAATGAAAAAATAAATGAAACAATATGATCGAGTGTAATCATTGGTATTTTTTCCTAGTATTTAGGAGCCGTCAGACATACACTTCAGCCTCATTGATATCACAAGGATCATGTTTTGAGTTTTCACAAAAAGGAGGGGAAATTCATTTTTGAGATTGATACATCTTTCATGTCTCCAAACCATTTCTTCAACAAGGTCTTACAGTTGCATTTTTTTGTTTGAAATAGGAAAATAGCTCATTAGGAGACAAATCAAAGAATACAGGTAATGAGTCAATTCGACGTTGAAATTATTATTAAACCAGATTTGTTGAGTCCTACAAATATCCACCAAAAACGTTTTAACAATTTCATAACTTGAAAATTCCTTAGAGGTTCGAAAAGTTAATTGGCTTGAAAAACTAATAATTCAAAACATGGAAACTGGATACGTGGGAGAAAATAATCACGCAGCTGGTTGAGGATCGCTCAGAAATGAGCAGGGGTGGATAGTAGGGAGATTCTAGCTTCTACATAAGTCACATACGTGGGGAAGCTTCTATCTATGAACACTCAATTTGAAGAAATAGGAGGGCACGGTGGTGCCTGGGATGAAGATGAGATGACTACACTACATAAACATGTAAGATTGTAAACAATATAGACATTTTTTCATTCATTTTTAAAAAAGAGACAAAGGATTCCCGGATAAAGTGCATTTTCATTAATTTGGTTCTCAGAATATATTGTGACACTAGCACAAACTGTGAAGTAATATCATTCCAGAAAAAAGCATTCATGTAATCAAAAATTATATTTTCTCCAAGTTTCTCATTTTATGTGTTCTTTGTATCACCAGTTAACTCCCCAATGTAATCGGAATTCAATTTGATTGTTCCTTTTGTCATCTGTGTACATTGATGAATTCCATCAGTTACATCAAAACCAGAGTAGATGAATTCCTGTTAAGTGTTTGAATGGCCACTTATAGTGGAGACTGGAGTAAGGTTATGCAAATGAATATAAAGCTTGAATTTGTGAATTTTTGAAGTTTTTAGCAGCGTTTGTCATTTTACTTTGATGTGGTCCAGAATATGAAAAATTTGTTAGCAGTTATGGTAAATAGATCAATAAGAAAATGATTTGTTTTGACAATAAAAGCATTGTGTCACTGATAAAAATCAGCTACTGTGTTATACAGGCAGTTAGTTCATTTTGTTATGTTGGTGACATTGGTAGTTAGTGAACGGTATTGAATGAAGAGAGTGGATGTAAGAATCCAGATTACTATTATAACTGATGTAAAAGAAGTCATTGATATTTAAAAATTCTAGAAGCATCTCAATTTTTTGTCAAATGACCATATTCGATAAAGATTGAGTGGTGGCTGAATTTTATAGTTCGTTATTGACAATGATTCCTGTCATAACCAACAATATTATTGAAAATAATAAAAATATTTGACATATTTGAAGCATTTCATTGATTAAGGCTTTTAATTGAAACCTTAAACCTGACTACCACTTAATACTACTCAAAAATAGTAAATTTTCAGCTAAAATTTCATCTAAATTGTATCTCTCCTCCATAGTTTTCACTTTTGAGTGTTGACTAATGGGACGTTTCTTTCCAGCTTGGGGCTTTGTTCACCAGATGGAGTTGTTACTAGTTAACAATCATCCTTTCATACGAAGGTTTCATATATGTAGCGGAGCTGTGTTGAAATTAATCGAGTTCCAGTCACTTTGCTGTGTGGGTGAGATCTTTCCTGTACTGAAGGGAGGTTATACCTTGAAACGGCGGTCTTCAGGTGATCTACTTGAATAATTTCAGTATGGTCCTGCTACTGGGTGAACGAGAAACATCTGCGAGACTAGCCTCTGTGAGGATTCTTGCGTAAATGTCTGTGGAATATAATTCAATATCCAGCATGGTTTTAGCAGGGGAAATAGTTGTTTTTCGGCAGATATTCACCACACCCTACTGTGTAGGTAAGTAGTTGGGAGAGATTAATATTTTGAAATTTATTTGGAAATATTCATTTCCTTATACGTATGTATCTCTCCTCGATAGTTTTCACTTTTGATTTCTGTTATGGAGCAACAGAATGAATATAAATTCAGTGGTGCCAAAAATGAAACATAAAAGCCAATATGGTCAATTGGATTCAGTTAGCCATGGTGAACTTCAAAAACAATTTCAGGGATGATTATCGAAGGTATTGTACTTTCAATAATTCTACCTAATATAGGTAGTATTTTTGAATATAAACAATTTTTATGTGGTTTTTTACTCACTTGTGTAATCGATGGGTTTCCTCAAATACTTTATAGGTTTCTCTGGATTGGCAGGGGCAATAATCTTATACTGTCTGCTGGTAGACTTGTTCGCAGTCAAAACTCCGATTTCTCTCCTTGCAACTTTCTCCTTGTGAATCATGACAGTCTGAGAAATGTGATTCATCTGACTTTCCATCTCTGCAAGTTGAGCGGTCTGCAGCTCCAACAACTGGAGGAAATTATAAGCTAGAGTGTTAATTTGGTATGCAACGCTGGCTAGCGACTGCGTGGTGTAATTTTTGGTCTCTTCCAAAGCCATCCTCTTGTTTTCATTTTGGAAATAGTTTGCTTCGCAGTATTCGGCGACCCTCTGGAGGTTTGTATGGTTTTCTGAAAGGTTTCCTCGCCCTTCGGGGATTTCTGAGCGAAGTAGAGCTGCGAGTTCTGCCATAGTGTCGCAATCACTGACCACACCAGACTCTCTACTAGGGCTTCCTAGAAAATAAAATCGATGTATTGTCAAAATATCTTCGCTGAATTACACTTGAGGTGTTAGTGAATTCACTTTTTCAAAAATTTAAAGGGAAACAGGATGTTACAAACCTTGGGCGTAGTACACACTCATAATATTATCAGATTATTATTCATTGTTATATTTAGTGTTTATTGAGACGGACACGTCTCACTTTCAATACCTTGTTGAACGAGAATTTTTTAGATACACGATTAAAAAAAATTGTAGAAAATTTTGAGAATCAACATAAATAACCTAATTAAATAATTGAAATTGACGATGTTTGTAGTTTCGGTTCGCTTCGATTCGGAAGTTTTCGGGCATTACTGACATGAAACGCTCAGAAAACATTCAAACATATCTTTCTCTCAGATTTTTTTTTTCGCTTTCATACAGATTTTCAAAATTATAAGTAAATATGCAATAATTTTTTTGAGGGTTCAACCTAAACATGAAGAAGATGAATTTATCATGATTCGACATCTATCGGACATATTGTAACTATTATAAAAAGTCAATATTAGAAATTCAAAGACTTCTAGGCTAGGCACCGTTCGCGTTTGGAATTTTGCTGATAACTGAGAGCTTAGGTCAAAACGGAAACGAGCATTAGCAAAATTAATATATTTACAGTCATCATTGACCCCAGAAATTTAACGATTGTTTCAAATTTGTATCTAATATAATAATGAAAAAAAATTAACGTAAGAACATTAACTTTGTGAACTGCTGCACTTTCCACTTTCGATCTAGAATTATGTTTCATATAACGGATCATTTCTGCCAACTAAGATTCCTAGAAACCCTGGTGTTGGTAACGCTTAGATTTTGTTTTGAACTTTTTGAAGGAACCACCTGTTGCTTTTAACAACATTT
>WOGO01003258.1:0-14558 GCA_015342085.1 Leptinotarsa defecta | reverse complement strand
ATAAAATATATAATATTTTCGTAAGCACCAGCCAATTAACAAAGGACAGAAAAATTGTCAAACAACATAAAAAACAAACTTAAAAAACAATATTTGTTAAGGTGTTCTCGAGTTCTTTAATTATTATTTTTTATATATCAAAGTATGCGCTGGTCAGGCCCTATTCCCCGAAGCCCCGATACATTCGAGAGGGCGCGCCAGCATTATCAACCAACAACCACTCCCCACACTGTGGGGTGGGTGATCATTGTGTCTGAGAATCATGTGCCGTGAGCAAACGCAGTGAGCCAAGAATGATAGCCTTCTGCATCTGTGCGGCTTGCCTTAGTGTGGCAAGCCGGTAGTGGCAAGCCAGTATAATTTTAAGATTCGAGAGAACTGGCTAAGATTTCTGCCTTAGTGAGGCAGGCCGGTATGATTTCAAGATTCAAGAGTAAAGAGGGCATCATTCCACCAAGGACTCCAATAATCAGAACAACTATCTTGAAAGAGTGATCTGGCTAGTGTCTGCGGAGTCTGAAGAGAAAAATCTCGATATTTTATCCGTTTTATCCAATATTCGTCTCGCCAAGAGCTGAAAACTCCACGATAAATATCGTCTTGCTCTGGTGGTTAAGAAGAACTACATCAGGCTTATTAGCTTGTATGAGCCTGACGGTGTGGAACGAATAGTTCCAATAAATCCGGCAATTCTCGTTCCCCACAACGGATTCAATATCCCCGGAGCGTAGGGCAACACCGGTGTCTCGTCAATACCGTAAGAGTGCCTTACATCGTGCTCACCCTTTGGGCCGCGTTATGTCGATGAATATAGACCGAGACCGCATATGCTGGACATGCTGATAATGCAATAGGATCTCGAGTGCCTCGCGGCAGGCCCTGCAGCTTATATCAGGAACGTCTATACCCATCACGCGACTGACGTAGACTGAGGTGTGGAAGACACAATCCTGGCAAGCTATGGTGAAACGCTAAATTTTCGACTTCAGCCCACTCGACCTGAGGAAAGCAAAAGCCGGGTGCCTTGATAATGCAAGGTCTCCAATGTTATTGAAGAAGATCCCGTGTATTGGCTCATCCTTGTGTTTCCGCAGAAGTGAGGTTGTCTCTGCGGCTTTCATATGAGCTTTTTGCTGAACGGGTACCAACTTGGTGACAGTTGTGGTCACTTAGTTCAGTGTTGAAAACTACACCGAATTCATCAGCTGCTAGGGCAGCTGCCCTACAGAGGAATGCTTCAATTTCTGCCCGTTCATGGTCACGGACCATGCAGAGAAGGGGATCCCAACTTCTGATGACTTTACAGGCTGTATCCAGTACCATTCTCTCATGTAGACACTCCAAACTCAAAAGTCTACGGCCTCCCTATTGTCGGGGGAAGTACAACCGTGAAACCGACGATTTGGGATGCAGACTCCTATAGGGATGCATCATTTTTCGGGTCTTTACGTTGAATTGATACAGCTCCTCTCGAGTCCACTTCACTACTCCAAACGAGTAGAGTAAGATTGGAACGCCAAGCGTATTTGTTGCAGCCATTTTGTTTTCTTCGACAGTTCCGATGACGAGATCCATAGAAGTTTGTGCTGATACTTGCCGAGGAGAGAGTTCTTCACTACTGTTACCACTTGTGAGTGGCGTTGTTCCACCCCGAGGTAAGTATACGTCTCTCCGGCATTCAAATGGTGTAGAATGATTCCATCTACGAGATGCATATCCTCTCCGTAGTCCCGCATCGTCTTGTTTTGAGATAGACTCTGCACATTTGTTTATCCCGAATTTCCTACCGATAGCATGCGTGTACTCTTCCACCACCCTCAAGGACTGATGGAGATCCTTCTCTCCAGAGGCATAAAATTTAAGATCATCCATATAAAACAAATGGGTGACCTTGTGCCTTCGGTTTCTGGTGGTGCCACAGTTATACCCTCGAGTATTTCTGAGCGCAACGGATAATGACAATAGTTAGATGCAGAAGAGAAGGGGACTGAGGGTCACACCCTGAAATACACCTCTCCTGAAAGTGACTCACCCTGTTTGGACTCTTGCTTGACCAGATGTTATGGTGAAGTGAGTTCGCCAAAGTAGTATCAGTTGTTCAATGCATCTCACTATTTTGTCGGGTACCACAAGGAATCTGAGCAAATGCAAGAAGAGCTCATGCGATATAGTATCAAATGCCTTACGGTTATCGATCCAGGCCATAGAGAGGTTACGCTTATATTGTATTGAGTCCTGCGTAACACATCTATAGATGAGCAGCACCCAGCAACTCCTCTCTTCGACCCTCTCTGCTTATATATCCGTTCGAACACTCGGTCAACTGTGGTGAGTATTCGTGTGTATAAGATGCTTGTGAACAACTCATAACACGAATTCAAGCACGTTATCGGTCTGTTATTCTTAGAAATCGACAAATCTCCGCTTTTGGGGATGAGAACGGTCCGCCCCTCGACAAACCAATGCGGAATCGGCTGCTCTCCATCCAGCCATGAGTTGAAAATTCTGGCCAGAGGACAATGGGTGCTTGTTAGTTTTTTCCATCAATAAGTGTTCAGCTCATCTGACCCTGGAGCAGAACAGTTCTTGGAACCCACAAGGGCTCTTCCAGCATCATCCGGGGTTATCGGGTTACGCAGGCGGTCGAAGCTCTCTGTTGGAAGCTTCAAACTGCGCTAGGACAGGAGTGTCTAATTAGAGTGGCCGCGGGTGTTCATAGATATCCTTCCAGAAGGATTCTACCTGATCAGCCGTCGGTGAATTATCCACAATACGTGGGGGCTCTTGGAATAAGCGAGAAGGTTTCTCCTGGAACCTAAGGTTTTCCGCCATACTTCTCGCTCGCCTCACTAGTGACTTCTTAGCATCCATTAGCATTCGTGTTTTTTGGTGGTCAGCAGCACCACCAGATACGTCGTAGATTGGCGGTTATTAAAATCTGTTTTAAATCTGTTTTTCCGTTAACCAGCTGTCGCACCCCTACGAACGACAACCCTCAGTAGTCGAAACTTGTGTGAGCTAAGTATTAACGAGATCTCACCTTTTAACGTGTGATTCCTAACAAGGGTTGGACAAAGGCAAATTAAAATCAATCGTTCAGACTGGGGTTTGAACCACCGACCAACACGGCAGTCAATTTGAGCGACTGAACAAAGTACCCACGTAGAACCACCTGGCTACCGACGCCTACGACGGCTACCAACAGGCCTATCATGCCCGCAGTTCGGCGTGATTGGCCTGTTGGCCACCCTGTAATCCATCACTCATTAGATACGAGACGCATGTTGTGTCGCCGACGTGATCTTTGCCTCCATCTTGTGTATACGCCCTTCAATCTTCCGAACCGCAAGGCCGAGATTTTGTCCTTCCGATTCGGAAAGGAATTGGACGACGCTATACACGGTGGTGTTGATTTGCCAGATGTCAGCATATGAATCATATGCCCTGAGCAAACTCAGTGAGCCAAGAATGATAGCTTTCTACATATGTTTGAGAGTAGAAAGTGTATCATTCCACCAAGGACTCCAATAACCAGAACAACCATCTTGACAGAGTCGTCGGGGATAGAGTCTGCGGAGTTCGAAGAGAAAATCTCGATATTTTATCCCTTTATCCTTCTCTTTCCGAACGATATTCGTCTCGTCAGGAGCTAAAATTCTACGACAAATATAGTCTTGCCCTGGTGTACTACGAGAAGGACGGTGTACTACGAGGAGAACGAATAGTTTCAAAAAATTTGGTACTTTTCGTTCCCTACAACGGATTCAATGGCCTCCGAAGCGTAGGTCAACACCATCGTCTCGTCAATACCGTAAGAGTGCCATAGATGGTAATAAAGCACTGTTAGGGGCGCGTTATGTCGATGAGTATAGGCCGAGATCGCATATGCTGGACATGCTGACAACAAGTGCATTAGGGTCTCAGACGCCTCGCGGTAGGCCCTACAACTTATGTCAAGAACCTCTTTACCCATCACGCGCTGCGGTAGACTGAGGTGTTGAAGACACCATCCTGGCATGCCATGATGAACCCCTCAGTCTCCAACTTTAGCCCACGCGACCTGAGGAATGCGAAAGTCAGGCGCTTTGATAAGCCAAGGTCCTTAATGTTTTTGAAGAAGACCCCATGCATTGGCTTATTCTTGATTTCTTTCATTTTTATCGTAGTATGCGCTGGTCAGGCCCTAGCCCCCGAAGCCCCGATACATGCGGGAGGGCGCGCCAGCATTATCAACCAACGTTCACACCCCACACAGTGGGGTAAGTGATCATTAGGTCCGAGAAGCACGTACCCTGAGCAAGCGCAGTGAGCCAAGAATGACAACCTTCTACATCTGTCCGGCTAAGATTCCTGCCTTAGTGAGGGAATCCGGCAGAGTAGTAGAGAGGGCATCATTCCAGCAAGGACTCCAATAATCAGAACAACCATTTGGACAGAGTGGTCTGGATTATTATTATTATTTTCAATAATGAATTATCATTTTCCAATACTCATTATGCTATTCCCAAAGAAAACAAATCCAAAAAGACAAAAATCATAAAAATTGGTACAGCCGTTCTTGAGTTCGTTCACTATTTTCATTGGTACAATTTTCATTGACGAATTATCATATTTCAATACATATTATCCTATTCTCGATGAAGACTAATCCAAAAATACAAAAATCATAAAAATGGGAATATCCATCTCTATAAATAATTGAGACACACAGTTCGAATTAATTAGTCTAGTTGAAAAACTCCAGGCATCACCAGAAGATGGCAAATGAGACTTTGCCGAAACGTTGTGAGAATAATCGTTATGAGGATAAAATACACAGAATACAGAGCGAAACCCGAGAAAACAGCTCATCATTAATTATATTAATAAATTATTTTGGAAACTAAAAGACAAAACTAATAATGGATCAGACATTGATCACCTCAGTGAAATCTATGCCTTTTTATCAGACATTGACAAAAATCTATATGATTTCCAAACCATTAATAATTCTGGTTTTTCATTAATATCATTTCATAACATTTTAAATATTTTTTTTAACAAACTCCCTATGGCAGGGTTTTACTTTCATTTAACAACACCTCTTCACTTGTTTTTCCTCAAAACTAATGAGGGTGTTATCAATTAATTAACATATTTTATTTTTGGGTTTTCTCGTTGTGTTACTAATAGAACAGCAGATGTCTCTGATCACACTTGCACCATAATATTTTTCTTTTGTTCCATAGTTCTATCATTTACAAACAAACACACTTTTTCAAACTGAATTACATGACAGCTCTCATTGTCAATTGTTTTTTGTCTCTCTCTTTGTTCTTCAGTCACATGGCTTTTACCGGTAATCCATAATTTTGAAACAAATAACGATTTTTAGTAAATTCTGTTCAATATTCTTTTTTGTATCCAGTGAGGAGTCAACCTCTTTTAAGGTAGTGACTTGTTTATTGTATTAGCATGTTTCAATTGTTTAAATGTAACATTCTTTTCGACACGGCCAACCTCATACTACGGTAAAAAAACTCAAGAACGGCTGGACAATTTTTATGATTTTTGTCTTCTTGAATTTATCTTCGTCGGAATAGGATGATGAGTATTGAAATATGACATTTCACCAACAACAATGTTGATAATAATAATTATAATAATGAAAGAACTCAAGAACAGCTGTACTTAGGCTAAGAGATAGCCTCATGCATTGCTACGAGAGTAGTGAGCCCGCACGTACATGGCGAGATTGCATGCTCTGTGGTGTGAAACACATCCGGAGCATGCCGACTTTGCCGCCCAAAATCTTAGGGATTACGTATCCCATCTTCAGCGGCAGGGCTATATAGCTCTTTTCCAGCCTGCTAACGAAGTGGTATAAGTGACAGTTCTACCACCCGTTGGCACGGTTGGAGAGGAGACTCGCATCATGCCACTAATCAGAACACCAATCAGAACAGGGCGCTCCACAGAATTAGGCCCCTGAAGCCACAAGAACAGACTTCTTTGGATGCTGAAGTTCATTGTGTTCTAACAGAAGAGGCTGACCTCTGGCAAATCAACACCCCCGTGTATAGCGTCGTCCAATCGCTTTCCAAATCGGAAGGACGAAATCTCGGCCTTGCAGTTCAGAAGATTGAACGGCGCGTACACAAGATGGACGCAAAGGTCACGTCGGCTAGGCAACATGCGTTGGCCGTTCTGTGATGGCTCACAGGGCGGCCAACAGGCCTATCATGCCCGCAGTGCGGCGTACTTTGTACTTTGTTCACTCACTCAAATTGACTGCCGTAATGGTCGGTGGTTCAAGCCCCAGTCTGAACGATCGATTTTCACTTGCTATCGTCCAACCCGTGTTGGGAGTCACAAGGTGAGACCTCGTTAATCCTTAGCTCACACAAGTTTCGACTACTGAGGACTGTCGTTCGTAGGGGTGCGAAAGCTGGTTAACGGAAAAACAGATTTTAAACAGATTTCAATAGCCGCCAATCTACGACGTATCCACCACACTTTTAGGCAAGGCGTGCTACTGACCACCAAAAAACACTGCCTTGATAGGATACGAATGCTAGTGGCTGCTAAGAAGTCACCAGTGAGGCGAGCGAGAATTATGGCGGAAAACCCAAGGTTCCGCGAGAAACCTTTTCGCTTATTCCAAGAGCCTCCACGTGTTGTGGATAATCTGCCGATGGCTGATCAGGTGGAATCCTACTGGAAGGATATCTATAAACACCTGCGACCACTCCACTTAGACACTCCAGCCCTAGCGCAGTTCGAAGCTTTCAACAGAGAGCTTCGACAGCCGGAGCTTAATGAACTGCGTAACCCGATAACCCTGGATGACGCTGGAAGAGCCCTTGTGGGTTCCAAGAACTTTGCTGCTCCAGGCCCAGACGGGCTGAACACTTATTGGTGAAAAAAACTGACAAGCACCCACCGTCATCTGGCCAGAATTTTCAACTCATGGCTGGATGGAGAGCAGCCGATTCTGGATTGGTTTGTCGGGAGGCGGACCGTTATCATTCCCAAAAGCGTACATTTGTCGATTTCTAAAAATTACAGATCGATAACATGCTTGAATTCGTGTTATGAGTTGTTCACAAGCATCTTATACACACGAATACTCACAATAGCTGGACGAGTGTTTGAACGGATATATAAGCAGAGAGGGTCGAAGAAAGAAGTTGCTGGACTTGCAAAGACAGTTTTTCAACTATATTTATATAATATATAGAAAGGTTAATGCAGTCAATCTGCTGGAAAATAATTCCATGGAAATCAAAAAATGAATAGATAAGTACTTGTTGATCATTCCCATATTGATTTCAATTTAAGAGCCACCGGTAGCAGCTATTTCAGCCTATTGGGCATCATCAGTACTGGGTACGCGGTCCTCGATTGAAGACAAAATGGGAAAAACCAAGAGAGTACTTGATAAAAATAGCTGCGTAAACGCAAGCGAAACATGCTACCGCAGTTGTCTCGGTTGATTGGTCAGACCACCAACACTGAAATAAAAAACTTGGCAAGTTGACTTGGGTGTCACACCAATAGGTGGTTCCACTTATGTTTCGCTTGCGTTTACGCAGCTATTTTTATCAAGTACTTTCTTGGTTTTTCCCATTTTGTCTTCAATCGAGGACCGCCTGCCCAGTACTGACGATGCCCAATAGGCTGAAACAGCTGTCTACCGGTGGCTTTTAAATTGAAATCAATGTGGAAATGATCAGAAAGCACGGTGACCCGCGAGAATCTTCACATACGTAGCCATATATATTTCTGGTCTTTTTTTTGTGAAGAGTAGAATTTCATTTGTCATTGTATACTCGCGATGAATTGGGTATAAATTGATGTTTATATCCACGAGGGCTGAACATACCGCCCACCTAAAATGATAAGTTCATAAAAAAAGAGAAAAATATATATTGCAAGAGAAATTGTCCCAAAATGTGGAACGCTCCATGAATAAAAAAAGGATAATAAATATTAATTGAAATCCCAGTAACCAATTTTGAATAAACAAATAATGAAAATATATAAAAAAAATATGAAATTATTCATGCCTTGGCAAAAGGCATACTTTGCTAACAGGTCGAGTATAAACACTTTTACATGTCTCAACTGAAACTACACCGTCGTTGCCAGGGTGAATAGATACTACTCTGCCAAGGTGCCATTTCAAAGGAGGTGAGGAATCATCTTTCAAAATAACTGATGCATTTTCTGCAATAACTGCCAGCGTGACAATCTATTTAATTTCATTTCTGGTATTTCTAGATCAGTTAGGGTATTGAGTGGTTCCAAGACCAAGAAATGAGCTGGAGTGAGAGCCTGCAGATCCCGCGGATCTGAACTCAATTCGCACAAAGAGCGAGAATTCAATACAGCCTCTATTTGTACAAGAACTTTATAGAGCTCTTCAAATGTAAGAGCTTGGTCACCTATTACTCTATTCAGGTGAGATTTGATAGACTTCATTCCGGATTCCCAAAGTCCACCGAAATTGGGAGCTTTTAGGCAGTTTATATGGAATTTGATCTGCTCCTTAAGAGTTGCAGATTCTACAATATAGGACAGATACCTTGAAGCTCCAATAAAATTTGAGCCGGAATTATAATAAATATCTGAGCACCTTCCCCTTCGGGAATCATGCGACGCAATGCAGCGAGAAACGCTTCGGTGGATAGGTCGGAGACCAATTCAATATGTATTGTTTTCATGGCCATACAGACGAATATATATATAGGTAAGACTTATAGGTTTTAGTTCTTCGAGCTCTTTTTGTTAAAGTTGGAAAAGGACCTGCCATATCAGTACCTACATGTGAGAAGGGTTTAACTTGGGTTACACGAGCATATGGTAGATTACCATTAAGGGGTGATGGAAAATAGGATTCACGCGAAAACATTTCATACATTTCGATATTACTTTTTCAATAGTTCGCTTCGGAGAAAATGTCCAATAGCGTTGAAGAAGCAAATTCTGTAGTGTTCGCAAACCAGGATGTAAAAACCGAGAATACGTGTATTCAACAACAAGTTGGGTGAAACGATGATCACTGGGACGCAGAACACAATGTTTTTCTTCGTATGAAAGAGTCGATTTCACAAGGCCCACCCTAATAATACCTAGGAAGTCGAAAAATGGAGTGAGTTTTCTGAATGAATTGGGTATACGTTTATTGCTTTTCATGAGATCAATCTCTTTAGAAAATGCTTGAAGTTGAGTTTGTTTTATTAAGAGGTTCAAAGCAGAGTCCATTTCGGATGAAGTAACGGTCTTTCCAGGAGGGTTTTCATAATGCTTTGATTTGCCCAAAAATCTGAGTATGTAAGCAACTATACATTGCATTTTCGTCAAAGAACTGAATTTATGGAGAACAGCTGATATGGGATGTTCTACCATGTTACTTCAGAACTCATTATGAAGTTAATCAGCAGGTGACAGACTTCGAGAGGCTGGACCATCTGGATTAGTCTCAGATTTTATGTGATACCAATGAGCGGGAGAAAGATTTTTTTCAATTTGAGTGACTCTATTACATACAAAAGTCGTCCATTTATGAGGTTTTAACTTTATCCAGGAAAGAGGGACAGATGAATCACTCCATGCAAGGACACGAGAAATATTAATTTTACCGGAAAAAGATTCGAGTACAAATTTGAGGAGATTAGAGAGTAAATGAGTACCACAGAGCTCCAGTCTGTGGACTGATATTTTATTGAGGGGGGCTACCTTAGATTTTGCACAAATGAGGTAAACAAATATTTTGTCATTATTATCCTAGACTCTGAGGTAAGCAACACCTGCGTATTTCACACATAACATGATTCTCTGAGACAATTTTACGGGGAATTTTTAGGCGGGAGAGAAATTGCATCTCCATGTTTACCCTTTTCCACATGTCCACAATTGAAGGAGGTGTTGTGGAATCCCATTCAATTCCTTGGCCCCAGAGATTTTGAATGATAAATTTCATCGAAAGAGTGAGTGGAGTCAGAAACCCTAAGGGATCATAAACTCGGTCAAGTTGCAACAGAACTGTATTGTACAGGGTGTATCAAACGGTATAACCGTGAAAGTGAAAACATCGAGGTGCGGGTTCCACTTCAAACCCAAATTTTTCACAGTACTGGATTCTCGATCGAAGTCTATCGGCGAAGGATCACATTGCAGACTTGAAGAAGATAAATCAGAGAGTACATCTGGATGGTTACACGCCCATTTTCGCAGCTCAAACCCTGCAGTTCCAAGAAGCGAAATGAGTTCTCTTTCAGCAGAATTCGCTTCTGATAGAGAATTGCAACTATATACAAAATCATCTACAAATATGTCTGAATCAAGAATTTTCGAAGCGAGAGGATATCGATTTCTATATTCCAAAAATAATTATTTCAAAACTCTTAGTGAAAGAAAAGGAGAACTTACTCCGAACCTAACCGTTAGTAGACGATAACCCTGAACTGGCGAGTCTTTAGAAAATCTCAATAAAATCTTCTGGAAATCTTGATGCTCCCTAGCAATACGAATTTGCAGGAACATACGATTAATATCTGCTGGTAAAGCAATAGGATTGGCGCGGAATCTGAGTACAATCTCTGCTATATTCTTTTGGAGTTTGGGTCCAGCAAAGAGAGTTTGATTTAGCGAAATATCATTTGCACATTTGCTGAAGGCATCAAATACTACACGAATCTTCATAGTTTTACTATCAGGCCTGAGAACACAGTTTGGGGAATAGAAGGGATGATTAAACTGACTTTGCGGTATGAACTCCATATATTGAGAGACAAGATAATCTCTCATGAATTCCTTATATTGCTTGCAAAGCTGAAGATCCTTTGAAAGCCTCCGTTCGAGGAAAAGAATTTTTTTAGCGTTCAGTCTCGAGACTTTTCAAATTTAGGATTTGGAATTTCGAAAGGAAGAAAGACTTCAAACCTTCCAGTTTCCTTGCGGGAATGGGTTTCAACAAAATGTTTTTCAGCTAAAATATCGTCAGGGGAAGAAGTTATCAAACCTTCCAGTTTCCGTGCGGGAATGGGTTTCAACAAAATGTTTTTCAGCTAAAATATCGTCAGGGGAAGAAGTTATTCCTGTGGGTACTTTTTCAAATTCTCAAAACTATTTCACCAAACTTTCAAGTGAAACTTTCGCGCAAGCTAAAAATACACATTAGTCGAAAGAGGCGGAGAAAGAGGGATAGTTATCAACTTTTCCCAATATGACCCAACCGAATTGGGTGTCAAGAGCAACAGGATTATCTACTGTTCTAGCCATAATATTTCCTCTAAGAATGGAACCGAATATGTCAGCTTCCAAAAGCATATCCACGGGCTATGAAATATTGAACAGAGGATCTGCCAATCCTAAATTCTTGAATTTCTCGAATTTATCTTTCGAAATATCGACAACGGGCATATTTGAACAAATTTTCGGTAGCACAACGAAATCAAAGGTAATACTGGGTTTTGGTTTATTTATTGGCTTTATAACACAGGAAACTCCTTCATAAGATTGAGAACTTATACTTCCAATTCCATGAATGAAAATATTTGAAGGGGAAGATTTAAGACATAAACGACTTATAAACTTGCTAGTTATAAAGTTGGATTGACTAGCATTATCGAGAATGGCTCTAGCCATTAGAGATTTGCCACTTTCGGTCGATACCTCGACGAGAGTAGTGGAGAGTAAAACTGTAGTACTTGCATGAGTGAGGAGATTAGTTGAAGATTGTTCCAATGAGGAAGAGAGTAAAGATACATCATTTGCATAAATTTGATTATGTTCAGGTCTATCAAAGTGCAGGAGGCTATGATGCTTCAAAGAGCATTCTTTACATAGGGTATTGGAGGTGCATTTCGAAGAAGAATGTTTGGAACCCAAACAATCTGAACACTATTTGTTATTATCCACAAGAGTAAATCGTTCATAGGGAGATTTGGTTAAAAACTTCTGGCAATTATAGATTATATGCTCAGCTTTGCAAAGCTGGCATGAGAGCTGGTTAGTTCTAGTCATAAGAGCAGAACTTGTTCTCAATCTTGAATTACAAAAATTTGGAGTAGATTTATTTTTCACCACCATACACTTCTTAGAGAAAGTTGAACAACTTTATTCTATAGTATCAAGAAGCATTACACTGAATTCTGTCAAAGTATTATATGCCAAAGAATAATATGAAATCCCAGGCTTTTACATCGAACCCAAGGTTTTCTAAAAAATGATACATTCAAAGTAAAAGTATCCAGTAAATTACGTAATGCAATTGGATTATCTGAGGAACTCAACTTTTTCGTTTGTTCTATTGAATGCCAATAAGAACTAGCAATGAATCTTTCATTATTATATATCTTCAATAGTTTATTGTGAGCTATATTTTAATTATTTCCCATTAATGGTGTTTTCTTGACAAGTGCCAATGGAGCACCTTCTAGAGAAGAAATCAAATAATTGAATTTGTCAATGTCAGACAATGAATCGTTACCATGTATTAATGAAACATACATATCCTTATACGTTTGCCAAGTTTTCATATCTCCTCCAAATCTAGGCAATTCAATTGGTCTGTACTTCAATATGTCTGTACCTGCATTTGATATTATTGTGAATAGATTTATCAGCGAGAGCTCGGTCAGCTACTTTCCTCAACTCTTCGATTTTAATCATTTCAGTTCCACGATAAGCAATATCCTTATTCAATTTCTTAAAACTTTCAGCCATAAGGTCGAGCTATTTTCAGAGAAATCGAATTTGTAGATAATATATAGCTAAATAGCAAGCCAAAATTAACTATTTATTATAACAATCTATGAGTCGAGAGTACTTATTTTGTGAGGTTATTTAGTATCAAAAAGAAAAGGATTTTATGAGAGAGAGTATCACATACAATATTCGGCATAAATTGGTAATTTATAAACAAAGTACACTGAAACACACCTATCAAATGACACCTTGAAAGGGACCAATTTTTCCAATTGTGAGTGAATATGATCAACAGGAGAGAATTCTTATATTCAATTTACGAATTCCAACCTGAAACTAATTAGAATGAAATGAGATGTCGAACGATATCTTCGCTGACCGGTAAACAATAATCAAAGTATTGAGTGGAAGAGTCTACGCACCCAGGTGACTGACGACGATGCGTGAACGGTATGCTCAGAAAAGGGGGAGAGGGAAAAAAGAACGCGAGAAGCAGGTCAAATAATTTGAATATTTTCACACTTTTTTAAAGTAAAAAAAAAATGTATAAAACGAGATGATTGACAATACGGTTAGAATGGGCCAAAATTATGGGCGAGAATTCATGAGCAGTGAACTGTATAGTATTGAAATATATATACACATGTATATCTCCAATGACAAAAATCTCCCACACTCACCTTAGTGGTTGACTTCCATGTTTGCTGTCGGAATTCTGCAGCTTGGACGGCCGTCTTTTTCCAGAGGCTCACGTATCGCATCCACAGCAGTATACGACCACACTTTAAGAGCTTTTCCAAAAATGTTCACTGGGAAACTTATGGAAACGTATATACACATATATAATAATAAAAACAATTGTAATTTATTGAAGAAAATTACAATTTTGTTCAACTAGCTATCTCTAAATATTAATTTAGAGAAACGGTGACCGGCGAGAGTCTTCAGCCATATATATTTCTAGTCTCGTAGTGTTTTTTATTCAAAAAACATCTATCCTTTTTTTGTGAAGTTAGGGATTTCATTTGTCATGAATTTGCGATGAATTAGGTATAAATTAATGTTTTTACTCACGAGAACAGAACTTTTTTTTTAAACGATAACTATGTTCATTTATTTATATATAATCAATATTGTAACAACATCATGATTGGAAATATTTACAGAATGATAAATATGTATGTTCATTATTCTTCATCTTGCACATTATATGTAGATGCACTCGTGTGCCTGCTGCAAGGGCGAGACACTTTTTTCGCATCTTCTTCGCCATAATAGGTTTTCATGTCAATGCCTCAATTTTTAGCAAAAGATATCCCATAAAAAACAAGAAGTTCGTCTCCTTTCAGTATATTCCTTTTGGTTTTGTAATATAGATCGCCCTTACACTCAAAGGCTTCAAGATTCTCCTCTTGCTGGGTTTACGAACCTCAAATAGTTTGAGGTAGTTTCGTCAGTTGTATCAATAAATTTTCCATCTCGCAACTTCCAAGCATATCCGATCTCTGTTTTCACGTCAGTTGGAATTCCTTCATACGATCCAAACCGAATTCCACTTTCCAAATTCTTCAAGGCAAAAACTCCATATCCGTGAATATCGGAATGACGAACTTCCAATATGCCTGTTGAGGCAGTTTTTTTGGCTCGATCCGCTGAACCAATTGGTACCGGATTGTCTTCCAGAGAGGCTATATATGTATTTATAGCAAGAAGAGACTGTTAGCCTCCTTCAAAATAATTACTCTTGGGTACGGCTCTTTTTGGATTCCTTCTTACAGCAGGCAGGAGTGTTTGAATGCATCTTGTTTTTGGAGGCGAATATGGTTCCATAACGTCGGGGTCATCCGAAACAGATGCACTTTTTT
>WOGO01003257.1:0-14558 GCA_015342085.1 Leptinotarsa defecta | reverse complement strand
CCTGAGCCGTACCGACAAACGAATTCCTTGGAGTGAACCAACTTATAGTATTCGGTAAACTTTGGTACTAGTGACACTATCTATATGACAGTCCCAACGTAAATGACAGTCGATTTTTATCCCTGAATATTTAACATTTTCAGTAGACCTAACTCTTAAAATATTGCTATGGTCCTTCACTTCTAGAAATTTGTAGTTGGGCAAACTGTTTATGTAACTTGTGATTGGCAGAAACATAGTTTTATCAAAATGGATAGTAAACAATTTATGGTTCAACCAGTCGATGATTGTGTTTAGATCTTGTTCAATTTCTACTTTCAGGTCATTTCATGTTTCACCAGAATAAAAAATTACAGTATTGTCAGCAAAACTCATAATTTCGCCAGAGGTTTGTGAAGTTAATAAGTTATTGATGTGAATAATAAATAGTATCGGTTCCAAAACCGTCCTTTGTGGAACTCCAGACTGTACTACCCTTTCTTTGCTCACATAACCATCTATTTTTACGCATTGCCGACGGTCTTTCAATTCAAATATACTGTAAACATTTTCACGAACTCCCACATCTTGCAAGGCCTCCAACAGCTGAGTATGGTCCACAGTGTCGAAGGCCTTTGCAAGATCAAGGAATTGCAAGCCTGTGATTGCGTGCTACATTTTTGCAGTAACTGATGAAATAGCATCTTTCGTTGATTTGTTTACTTGGAAGCCAAACTGATTGGGAAGAAACTGAAGGTAAACGACCATAGACAACGAAGTGTGTTCGCTGAATGTGTTCTGGAGCAGTTGGCTGACGACGTTAGCCAGGCAATCACTGTCAACGGCGAGCATTTTAGGTCGATAATTATCAACTTATTTTGGCCTGAATTGGATGATCTGGATGTGGTTTTGAACAGAACAGCGCTACGTGCTACACATCTCATGCCACATTGTATATTCTGCAAGAGCGTGGAGGTGATGTGAACTAGCCAACGATATCGTGCGTTTTGACCCCTCTAGACTTTTTCTTGTGGTATTTTTTTTAAGTCGAAGGTGTATACGAATGAACCACTAACCACAGCGGACCACAAAGCCAACATAATCCATACCATCGATCGAATTCAGCTTGATTTATGCGCCAAAATCACAGAAGATTGGACGTTTCGGATGCGCTCCACTCAGAGAAGCCGTGGTGGATATTTGAACGATGAATTCCACACATAATGGCATCAATAGGTCTTTCAAACGAATGAAAAATTTCCATGATATCTCACTAAAATGTGTGAGATAGGAAGCGCCTAATTAATCAGTTATTATTGCCCTACATAACTGCAAAATGGAGGTTTTTCTATGAAGAGTATTTCACGAACGAAGGATGAATTTTAACTTATTCGCTTGCAGATTGCTTGTACTAATGTGCTAGGAACACAGGGCAGTTCACTTTAGACTTCTCATAAGGAAATCAACTTTGAATAAGATAAACCAGCTGGTAAACAAACTGCTTCGCACAATCATCAAAGGCGATATTCCAAAAACCAAAACAAACAAATCGTAGAAACTAACAATTTTGGGGTCAATTTGAAACGTGAAACACAACTCCAGTTTATATTAAAATATCCGAAAATAAAATCGTGTTAGACTGTCTGAGGATTAGCCACTGAAAAATTATAGATTATTTTCGTATGACATTTTGCAGACCCAACTGTGCACATCTGGTGGCCCGGTTGAGAGATTTATAAGCTTTTCATCGTCTCGGGTTAGTTTCCGAACTCTCCAGACTGGACGTCGACTACATACGGGGAAAATGGAGAGTTTCTTTGTTTTCGTTATTGTAATAATATTAGTTTTGGATGTATTTCGTGCCACTTAAAGCGAACTGCTGAAAATATGAAAGTATTATTTGTGAAATGGAATGGAAGAGCAGCATTCGGCAAGTTGCACACGCTTGTCTGCTGAATTCCGCTTACCAAACCCATTGAATTTTCCTTTATGTACTTTCTTTTTTACCTTGGTATATAAAAGACATTATTATTATTATCATTATTATTATTATTATTATTGAATACTGAAAGCATTTCTATTAAACTGTATTTATTTTTGGTCGCAGATTGTGTTGAAAGAACACGAAAAAGTCTCCCAATAATATTTTTTTCTGGGTCTAAATAAAAAAAGAAGATATTTTTTTAAAATATCCGTTCAGTGTGAATATAGTGGCTTTGAAAAATAGGTTTTTTTTCATCGGTTATCATGATAGCTTCTAGTTTATATTACAGGAGATTATTGGTTATATGCTGTTTGATCGCCGACTAGATTGCGTTCTAACAAATAATTTGGCCTGAAGATATTTCAACTTTGTTCAATCAAGAATGTTTTGGAACATGCCTTTGTAACTGGTAAGTACTTATTTGCCAATTCGGTAGTTTCGTTAAAAAAACTAAGCCACATGATTTATAAACAGCATAATGAAAATTTAGATTTGTTAGACAAAATTCTCATAAAAACTGAAAAAGAGAAACCAACTGAACTGAGCACCGTTCCGAGGATGGGAGAAATTGTAACAGATTTACCAAATAAACTAGGCACATAAATTCGGAAATACTTGTCATAAAATGCATAGATCCGTTAGTTTTTAGTACATACTTGTTACTTAATGACACAAGTGCTGAAAAATTAGCTTCAGTTGCATTATTATTATTATAAGTCTGTAGATAGTTGACTCTATAATTCCAATCAACTTTGAACATATTTTTACTGTAGTTGAAATATTTCACTGATCGGTTACTAGTCGTATTCAATAAATATATTATATAAGAGATTAGTTCAATCTTCCCGTTGAAAATGATCACTTGGTGATCAAAACACGTGTCGAAGTGTTGAAATAACAGTTTGGTGTTGGGATAAACTCCAGTAATATTGATTACTACACCAAAGATTCCAAACAGTGCATCATAAGAACCTCTAGTTTTGAAATTTTCTCAAATCTTCTTTTTCATTTTCTTGACAGTAATTTCAAGGGGTCTGTATTGTGGTCTTCCTGAATCTGCCTATTAATAATCAAATAAACTATTCTTCACCTTCATATTTTATATCAATAGTATAGATTGAAAGTGAATCTAGGAGTCATTAAACTATGATATAAACATGAGTTACTGTTTGTTTAAAAATAATAGAGTTGTCATCAAATATTTCAAATTGTCTGGAGTTTTTCCATGAAGATGATGATTATACTCTCCAAGCTACCTAATCACTGGGGCAATATTGATCAACTTTTGTTGCCTTTTGTTCTTTTCTCTGCTGTAGTGCAAGACACTTTGGTAGTATATGAAAACTTTTTGCTTGTATTGGAAACTGAAAAATGTCAACGTTTGTAGTTATTTGTTGAGTACAACATAGTGTGTTTACAGTGACTATTGGTTCAATGATTGGTGCACTCAACATGGAAGAAGATGAAGAAATAGAGTTAGCATATTTTTTCACATTGTTGTAAATCGTGCCCGAAAGAAAATAACGTTGGCGCCACTGGTAATCATAAACCAAACGTGACTTAGCTAAGAGCGCGCGATTGCACGATGATTTCCCGCCACTCGAGAAGCAGCGAGAATAATGCTTACGACCTCGACAGAACTTCGGAGAAATTTGTAGGGCATTCGATAAAGATATTTAACCGCTAGCTGCGAGGATATCAAGACAGTTAATTGGAAGCTACAGTGCGGTATGCGAAGTGATCCAGTAAGGCGATAGACATTCAAATAATAGTTGAAGTTTAGTTGAAATGTTGATTATTCCGTGTAGTCAATCATTGGTCAACCCACGGGGATAAACGTAATAATATATTATCATCCGATAATCTAAAAATGAACTGGGTTAGGCCCAATCCTCTAAAGAAAGACAAATGGTTTGCAATTACTTTATGTCCTAAAAAAGATGATATTTACATGGAAAAAATAAGAACGGCGGTTCCTATTTTTCTGTTTGTGTCTGTCACATTGGTACCCAAGCGTCATGTATTGAATTCCTGCATTTATATTTCATATATCTTGGATTATATAGACAATCATATAGTTTATAATTGTCGATCAGTTTGCGAACACTATAATTTGTCTACTCAAGTTGCATCAGTCGTTTCCACTGCGTAAGCAATACGCAGAATCTGGCATTCATTGCTTCATGTTGCCCATTTTTCTCTGAATTTACTGTTGAAAATGGAAACATAACATACGTTTTGAAGAAAAGTGCTTATTTTGGATGAATCAACAGCATCACGAAAGTTGTTCAACATTGCTACAGTGCAAACACATCTTTATAAATACAGTTACTCTAGACATTCAGAAGACTTTGAAGCGTCTATATAAATATTGTTGGGAAACATTTCCCATTATAGGTGACAAATATTTGCAAAGTCGGCATCATTCATTAAAATGTTATAAAAAAAACTGATGAATGCAGTTAATTGTATGATTTTCACTATAAAGGGTTTTACAAAAACCGCCGGTGATTGAAACACGTGTCGAGGTGTTAAAAATAACGATTTGGTGTTTGGATGAAACTTCAGTAATATTCATTACTACACCAAAGGTTCCAAACAGTGCATCACAAGTAATATATGTGACGTTGGAACTTCTTACCAAAAAAAAAACATTAAGATCTATACTCACACATACAAACTTCAAAATCATCATAAGAATTGCTGTAAATAAATAAATGAATGAATAAATGAATAAATAAATAATCTTTCGTTCAATAGAGAATTGGATACTTCTTGTTTCAGTTTCAGTCATCTTCTGAGGATGTTAATTTCGTTAGCGGAACGTGCGTCGAAAAACATTCTGTTTTTTCTGGTGTGGAAAATCCTTTCCGACAACTGGTACTCTGAGAAGCATGAACTAGAGGACGACGACACCGAACCTCCGGAGAGCTTTCGTGATTGAAGAAGGAATAAATCCATTCTTCTTCTTCTTCTTTATTGTCAACCATTTTCGAGAAACACTTATTTTGGAAAAAAAATTGAAAATTCAAAAAAGTGGCACTTTCAAATTTTTGGAGCTTAATGAATTTATAATGACTTTTCACTTAAGATTGACCGTATTCGAGTTATAAGTCCAAACATTTCGCGGTTTTTCGGCCATCAAAAATTTTCCACAACTTCCTCGAAGTCGAAAACTTGTATTTGACATCACTAAATATATGTAAACAACATATTGAAATTTAATTAACTTGAAAATTTTTCGTTGCTAAACGTACTTACCTGTCGACTGGACTAAAAAGTTAATTCATTAAATGATATTCTCTGTATATCCAACAGTATATCCAATATCAGTGAGAATGTAAAAGTACAAATGATTTCATTCAGATTATGCAAATTCACCTGCAGAAAAATGTACCTACTGTACTAAGATTCCAGTCATTCATGAAAAACTTTTAGCAAAGTGTTCCCAATTGGGACTTTTTTATTCATGTTTGCTGAAAACTGTGTCAAAATATTCCAAACCTATGTTTACTGATATCTATCGTGAATAAATGACATTACAGCGTCCCCAAAACCTAAATATCCTATATCAGATTAGTTATCTTAGATCGACTATTATTTGAATAGTGTGTACTTGCTTTGCTTTTATCTAATGTCTAATGCATTTGACTTTTTGATGCTTTTGAACGATATCTCCGAATCGAAATAAATTAGTGACCGATTTTTCGGATGGAATTCCATACTCCAGCCTTTGGAATATTTTATTGTCTGTTTTTTTGTTAAATTCTACTGTATGTAATTCATGTAATCGATGCAGAGAAATGGTAATCGTTGATATTATAATAAGGAAAAAAATCATTGAAGCTAGGAGTAACAGATTGATTTCAAAGTATAGATGGGATTAAAAAATCACATACAACAACTAGAATTAACAATATCCTACTTAATTACACCAGTTAATGGATGAAACAGTAGCCAAAAGATGAGTTAAGTATAATAATTTTCCACACGAACATTTTTTGACAATATTATCAGTAAAAATATTTTCAGAAAAAAAAGGTTTTGGATTCCTACTGCTTCATCTTTATAAAAAAAAAATGTTGGAATTTTTGAAAGAAACAAAAAAGCAATCAAATTCACGAAATCAACTCTATATAAGGATGTGAAGCTCATGCGAAGAAGAGACTATCAGACACAAACTGATAGAAAAAAATCCCTCTCCTTCCTTCGCTAGATTCTCACATTTTTTTAGATGAAGACGTATAAAGCCAATAATTTTTCCCAGAAAATACTCTCTCCTAAAAATATACCCCTTTCATTTTAGACGTTTTCACTTGCGTTATGGGACGAGCTGAAGACCTAATCAAGTGCCTCTTTATATTTTGATCAAACGATTGCATGTTATATCTCTCATATTCTTGATTTATTTGAGTTGGTTTAGATTAAACAAAACAATATTTTGACACATTCCCAACACGAATTATCATTTATGAGCCTCAATCAAACCGCTAATGTCCCAGGATTTGTTTTATGATAGATAAAAACGAAACGCACATTTGAATATTGAGTAAATGTTATAATATATCAACTCTATCTAAATACCTCAATAATAAGTTGAAAATGTATTGTAATGTATGTATTAATAATGGTCGCTCACGATTGAAGGTTATAACTTTGCTAGAAAAATTATTATTGTTCTTCACTAAAATCGGAATGGTTGGTTGAAATAACTCAAACTTTTTTCAGATAATTTTTAAGGTATCGAAGAATAATAGTCAATGTGAGTAAACAGGTATACACAGTGACTGTTGATTGTTCTATAATAAAAAAAATGTATATACAGTACGTGGTAGACAAACAGGAGAAAGGATTAAAATCTTTTTCAATAAACTTTCTTGTTGACAAAACATACGATTGTCATACAATAAAACGAAATCTTATAAGAGGTGTCTGAAAATTTTACTCTTGTGAAAAAATTAAATGTCAACTTTTCGTTCGCCCTATTTGCATCGACAGTTGAATTTTTCAGAAAATGTATTTCTTTGAAAAGAGAAAGTTTTGTTTTTCCTTTCTAGTTTTGTATATCACCAGTCACACATGTATTAGTAAAAAATGGTTACACGAAATCGATTTTTCATATACATACAATACAAATTTATCAGCTTTATTCATGATTTTGTCTGTGTGGACTTCAGAAATGGGAAGAAAAATAAAACCACTAGCCTTTAAGATTATTTGTTCACATTTCATTTCCACAAATTGCAATATTTTTCTTGAAAGAAAATATAAAGAGTGGGAAGTTGTGAATTTGCATGTTTTATACTGAAATGGAAAATAAGGTAGTAGAAAAACGTGAAAACTTAACTCCTCTCAACTTCTATATGGGACAAGATATGAAAGTCGAACAAAGGCACCATCTCTCGTACATATTAATAAAAATAAAATTCATATATTCTTTTCCAATATAGTTACTCAGAAATATACTTTCAATTATTCATAGGCCTGATACGATATTGCAGCATATCCAGATACAGATATCCGGTTAATATGCCTTCCAAAAATATTACTCATAGAATGTAGGTTGGAATACCCGCCCAAGCAATTACATTTTATGAATTATGTGTGTGACCTTCTCGAAAAACATGTAGGTTCGCCACTTTCGAAAGGGTACATTCTGCCTTCCTATTGAAAATTACAAAAAAGGTACATTCGTCACTGAAAGAAATACAGTTATTGTATTCTGGATTAGGGGTTATGCGATCAGTCATGTCATCACAAAACTAAATTCTGTCCATCCAAGCAACGGAGTACTCCAAAACATTATCATGCATAGTGCGCGGGATCTCCCAGACAAGGCTGCTTGTACAGAGTCGCATTAAGGAACGACCAACATTTTATTATTATTTTTTTTCAATAATATGCGACTGGGTATAGGAAAATTATAAGTATAAGTATAAGTTTAACTAATGAAGAAAACAAAAACAATTTTGTATATATGACAATAAATGAAATTCAAAAAATGGGGTCATTTTATTTCCGCGGGACGAACGGGACGAACGGCAGTTTTTAATTTAACAATGGCGTTACAGCATATAAATTACAAAAATAATAATAAAATAATAAATCCTTTTGTCATTTCAGACCGATTACTCGATTCTGAAGAACTGCTACTAGAAGCATCATTAAGATTAATTATCAACGGATTTCTGTCAATTAATTTATTGATTGGATGGTCTGATGTTATCATTTTCATTTCTACTTTATTTTTCACGTGCTCTACGCAGTTATTAAATTTTTCACTGTTAATAGACGAAACAGCTTCACTAAAAATATTTTCAAGATCACAAAATTCAAAAGTAGTATTTTTTGGCAACATAGTTCTTTATGTTCGCCCAAATAAGCCCTATCGGGTTGAGCTCGCAGTGGTAAGGAGGAAGACGTAATACTACTCTATTATGTGACTTAACAATTTCGTCAACAATGTATTTGGTTTCATGTTCATTAACTATCCCTGAAAGTTAAATTTCCACCATGTCAATCTCCAATGGCATACTTTTTAAACGCATTCAGTCGTGAATTACAGCTTTTTTTGTAACTGTAGTAGGAGTTTTTTCAGCTTTTGTGGAATGGTATGGAGCATTGTCTAAAACAATTATACAATTTTCTTATAGTTTCGGAGCTATGTTCCTGAACCAATTCTCAAAAGATATGCCATCATTTACTCATGATAGTCGCCAGTTTTTTCCGACTCGAAGGCCCACAAGACGTCGGAGACAAAACCGGTTTCGCTCACTATTTGACACCTTTATTCCTTCTCCTGAAAAGGAATTATTTTGTTTTATCAGAAACAGGATAGGCGTTTTTTTTTCATACGAATAACATCACATAACACTAACAATTTCCTTGACTTTCATTGTCTAAAAAAATGTTTTTTGTTAACCAGCTGTCGCACCCCCACGAACGACAACCCTCAGAAGTCGAAACTTGTGCGAGCTTAGAATTAACGAGGTCTTACCTTTTAATGTGTGATTCCTAACACGGGTTGGACGATAGCAAGTGAAAATCGATCGTTCAGACTAGGCCTTGAACCACCAACCAACACGGCAGTCAATTCGAACGAGTGAACAAAGCACCCGCGACGAACTGCCTGGCTACCGACCGACCGATATGATATGATTGGATATCTCTGAAATAACAAATGGAAATTAAAATTAAAAAGAATAGTTGAAAATAACTATTATCTAAAGCAAAAAATCCTGAAATGAAATTAGAATGAAATAAAAAATTAAGCAAAAAAAATTGAACAATTGAAGTGAAATCAAAATTAAAAATTGAAAGATTTCAAGCCAAGTTGCTTCACGAAGTTTCGATTGTGCATAAATATAATTGTTATTTTTAGCTATTCTTTTCAGTTTGAATTTTCATTTGTTATTTCTGAGATTTCAAATCATATCATATTAGGCAATGGAAGTCCGAACTAATGAAATCCAGATTCTCTTCTGTAGGCTCTTGATTTCATTAAATATTGTCGTCTTCAAAATACTATTTCTGGTTTCATTTCTCCGTTTTTTAAAACTCATTTTTCAATTATTTGTGGGATGTCGACCTCTTGAAATTTGATAGATCAAAATCAACGTTTACAACTTTCAGAACTGAATCTATTGTTAACATTTTGTTTCGAAAAAAAATTATGCGCTCTCCTTCTAATAGTGTTCAAGTCAAAATCGTATACCTTAATAATATTTTTTTTTCGTGGGGATATAGTTTTGGACCTGAAAAAAATGCTTTCGTTCATATTCTTTCATAAATCTATACACTTGAAGAAGGAGACACTCCAGCAATGTTTTCTACTTTTCTCACGGTTTCATCAACGGTCAATGAAGAATATGCTTCAATTTTACTTTTGTAAATGTTCATAATTGCATTTCTTTCATTAATATCAGAGTGCAGTTTTTTATATTCTATAGGTGAAGTGTAGTGACATAAATTAGCAGTTTCTTCAGCATTATCAATTTAATTTCAAGATTGTAAACTTTAAAATTCCGTATACGTACACACAACCATAGGCGTTAAAAAATAACTGACCACTCCGACACTCTAACAATGAATTTCGCCAGCCAATTGCAGTTAAATCTGATTGGCCAGCGTAAGGAGGCTTGTTTATTTTACACAATAGATGCAAATGTGGGTGGTGATCACGCTTTGTTCACGCATCGATCACGCATCTTTGTTTGAATTACTTTGTTTGTTGGATGGATATAATTTATATCTTTTATCCGAATCATCTGTCAGTTAATGAAGAATGTCTGGTGATTGGACAGTTTATTAAATTGTCCTCAGGTATTATTTATCCTATTCATTACAGAAACATTCCAAAATTATTGAAATGAATTAATAAACAGACAGAGATGACAGTGTTCTTTCGGCGTCGAGTGCTGTAACATTATTATTTTCACTAGAAAGCACTGAAAACGATGCCTATCTAAATTTTGTTCAACGTCGATAAGGGTGTACTTTCTACATCTGCATTGTATAGAATTCACTAACCGACATACATCCATTTCAATTATTTCTATAACCAACAAAAATTAATTTTCGGTTTACGTTCGTTGCCAAGGTTTCGACGCTCTGATCAAATAGCAAATGTACACCTACCACCTACTCGCTGTCACATAAATCAACTACCTTCCGTAACTCATAATTGCTGCCAATAATAAAATTATTAACGACGTGGAGCGAAATTATTCCGAAGGTCTCCGTTGTATCCACTATCGAAATACCTCTGAGAATATTTGCTTTAATGAATCCGTAAAGTAGAGAATATTCGGAAGTCCAGAGAATCAGCTTTGATTTTGAGTTTTTACATTTTTCTGGCAAGTTGACTTGGGTGTCACACCAATAGGTGGTTCCACTTATGTCTCGCTTGCGTTTACGCAGTCATTTTTATTAAGTACTTTTTTTTGGTTATTCACATTTTGTCTTCAATCGAGAACCGCCTGCCCGGTACTGACGATGCCCAACAGGCTGAAACTGCTGTCTACCGGTCGGTGGCCCTTAAATTGAAATCAATATGGGAATGATCAGAATAGTACCTACTCATTTGTTTTGTGATTTTCATGGAATTACTTTCTAGCAGCTTGACTGCACTATCCTTTCTCGATTTCATAGGGTGTTCCATTTAAAACAATATTATTTTATAAAATAATTCGAAAACGCGACAGTCATTTTTTTGTTTTTGGCATCGAGAAAGCCATTAAAAATGCTACTAGTTTGCCCATTTAACCGATTTCGTATATAGCATCAATAATAACGGAATTGGCAATGGTGCTGACTTAATTTGGAACACCCTGTATACATAGTGTTAATGATCATAATAAAAATCATGATGATAATTTTGTGTATGTACTTTATTAGTATCATTATTCAATCCTACAAAAGTACCAACTGGTAGCTATGATATATGTGCATTAACAACATTATCAATAAAAGATTTCAATAATAAGTAACCTTTCCTCACATTTTCATATTGATATACATAATATTTAAGTAATAACCTAAGCTTTCCTCAAGTTAAGCAATTTTAATATTAAATAGTTCAACTTAGATTAGTTTAAGTTATCACCTCTGTCGGGCATCTCGAGACACACACATGTGTTTTTATGTAAATATCATATACATATATTTTTTTAATAATAAATAAATATGTTTATGTCTCAAAAGGTTTCCAATTTTAAATTATATACAAAACAAAAAAACTCCTTATCGTTGCTGATATGTTCATTGATAGGAAGTGTGTGAATCGCGATTTTAAAAAATATCCATTTCTTGTATGCTGTAAACGGCTTCTTGATTAATTAACTTCATTAAGATTCTCGCACGCAAACTAGACATTACAAGTTCGAAGAAACACATGAAAATAGTATGATTACAGGCATGACTGCTATGACGAGGCATTTGTCGCGACGCATTTTCAATGAGACTCGTGTCATTTTTTTTACCGGGTGTCCATCGAAAGTCTTTTGGAGTTTCATGTATAGTATAGGGCCGTGTTAATCAATAAATTGTTCACAGTAGATTTATTCACCAATCAATATTCCAAATCTCTGCAAGAACTGCGTTCTCAGAGACTTGCCCATGAATTGTTTACTCTTGTGTCTCACCTCCGTATACGACCAGACATGACAGTATCCCACTGAAGTCCTCTGAATGGACAATGTTCAATGAGTAGCCAATTCTTGCTCCTTTGAAGCAGTTTTTCTTTATGGTAATACTAGCAGAATAGCCCAATGCAATAATTACACCAAAAATTGATTCATTCGAACATTATTTCAAATACGTCAATAATTTCTAATTTCCTGAATATCGTATAGTCTGAGCCCCAAAAAAGTTGAGATTCTGAAAGAAAAAGAATATCCACAAGAAATTCCAAATAGATAATTCAAATAATATTTCAAAACGTTTATACTTCTTTGTCTTTCATTTCAAATACGTAGGATTTTTGTAATACAATGCTGTATATGTTAATGAAGTTTTTCATAAACTGCAAATTGCATCAATCATTGCATTGGATACAATAATTCTTTACGGGATTCGTGGTGTACTTATGAAATCGATGAAAAGTTATTTGAACAGACGTAGTGGTTACTTGGTCATTGGAAATAGTAAATTATCATGCAGTGAATATTATGACATCGGAGCTCTCCACGGTTTAGTGACCCTGCCAGTAGCTATCGTCGGATATCTCTGAAATACTTTTATCATCAAAGCTGGTGTTCCCCAGGGATCTATATTGCCTTCAACCCTCTCTCTGTTGTATATCAACGACTTATTGCAAAATACCAAGAATCAAATATATTGCTCTGCTGACGACAGCACACTTGTTTCGTCGTTCCATTGGGATTCCAGGACATCGGCGGCGGATGCACATCTTCACCGGCAGCAGGAGGTTGCATATAAGTTTGTTTGGGGTAAAAATGGAGACCAATATGTTTGGCATAATCATGTCACTGGAATTGCAAAAGCCGCTTCTCAAAAGGTTGGAACATTGTTCAGAACCAGAAAACTGTACACACCTCAGTAACTTTTCATGCTTCTTTGGAGTAGTGTTCTCATGTACGGAGCTCCGCCCCTAAGCATACCCTGAAGCTGCTGGATTCCATTAAAAAAAGACCCATCTGCCTCAACGGAGACGCGAAGATCACATGCAAACTTGATAGTCTGAAATATCGAAGATAAGTTGGAGATTTGTATCTCTTTTATAGATGATTCCACGGGAATTTTTCAAGTAACTTGGCACATTTGATTCCACCAAGATCAGTATAAATCATAATACTGGTCATCGTTTTGAGGTTGATCTCAGTACACCTCGAGCCTCACTGTTCAAAAATTCTTTCATTTGGAGAACTGCGTTTATGTGGAATGAACTTCCTGATGACGTTTTTTCAAAAGGATTTAATCTTCAACGATTCAAATTCAATGTGAATCACTACTTTTGCACAGCTCTAATGAATAACTTGATGTAGAATTATTTCCATTTGAACAGTTAACCTCAATGCTATGAGTAAGCATTTGTTTCCAAACTAGTCTGGCGAATACGTTTATATTATTAACGATATGAGATTGAATATCAATTCGTTATCTAGTAATCGATATCTGAAGATTTAGAGTCACAAGATTCAATTCAACTTTATATTTTCTAATTGAATAGAACTGACCGATACTTGATAAAAATCCATATCAAAACTGATTATTAGTTTTTTTTTCTTACCAATTGTGACTGTGAGGATACGGAAATTATGGAAGCAATACTACTTTATCTAGTTCATCATTAACTGTGTTTCATTTTTCATGATAAACCGTTGAAAATGAATAATTTCCTTTCACTTACTCACTGTTTAATAATATGTATTTGTTGACAAATATAGGTCCAGGAACTTTGAATATGGAAAAATTTAACAAGCCTAAAAAGTATGAATATTACTGGAGTTTTTCTCAGTTATTTTAACACCTCGACACGTGTTTGGATCACCAAGTGATCATCTTCAAGAGAAAGAATAAAATAAATATACTTACAATAATTATTTTTATTTATACCATCCATTTATCAATATTGCCTCATCTACTATAGCCTTGAACGAATTTTACAATGTGTCTTTATCCAATAGGTATCTATTAGGTATTGGTTCACCATCGTTATTCAGAATATTATTATGTTTACTTATTTCTACACTCTCAAAGGCATTTAGATACCTATTGTTGTTAACTTGTCTAACTAATCTTAATGAACTAAAGTGTGTGGAATGGTTTTGATACAAAATATGATTGGCGACTGCTGATTTTTTTTGGTCTTCCATATTTTAGGTATGCTACGTATTCCTTATATCTTATTTTAATAGATCTTTTTGTCTGTCCGCAATATTTTGCATCACAGTCTTTATATTTAATATCATTAGTTCCAGATTTTTCCTAATTCTCGACTTTGTCTTTTGGATTTCCTAAAAGCCTTTGTAGTGTATGACTTGTTTTAAAAACCACCTACATACCTTGTTACGTTTCAATTTAGCACTAGATCAAAACTGCTCCTATGTGACCTTTCAAAACACTACCTTACCTT
>WOGO01003256.1:0-14560 GCA_015342085.1 Leptinotarsa defecta | reverse complement strand
TCTTCAATTAGGTCAATTAGGGAGAGGCAAGTTTTCTAGATTAGCCTGACGAGCTCCTGTCGACACATCAGTTCATCTTTCTCAGTGAAGGAGAGTCTATTTTTCTGACCAAATGACCCTACATGGAAGAACAGGTGAAGAACAATTGGACAGAAGAGCATATTTGTTAATACTGCCATTGCAGAGAAAAATTTCGTTTGTTTTATGATATTTCAAATTCCAGAAACACAAAACACCTTTCTTCCTTCTAGAAATTGAATTTGTAAATCAATTTGTTTCGAATGGAATCAAATAAGCATGAAACTATCAGCACCATACAGCGGCTGTATCGTTCTGCCGTACATCTTGGAAGTGTTACTCAGTCGCATCATGAATACAATGTTTGGGACTCATTTTTGTCGTAGAGTAAGGATCCTGCGTGAAGTGGTGCTCTTGAGAACTCTGATACTATCGTGTTTTAGACTTACAGCCGAATCTGAGAATGCGGTGGTCAATGTTAAAGCTCCGTTTTCTTCATATCTGATATTCAAATTTCCAGTTTTTTATCTACATTGTTGATGGTAATTTCATTAATCTAAAATCAGAGTTGTTGATTCATATTTGCGTGATACGATATGTCTGTTTTCCCGTTAACCAGCTGTCACACCCCTACGAACGACAACCCTCAGAAGTTGAAATTTGTACGAGCTGAGGATCAACGAGGTCTTACCTTTTAACGTGTGATTCCTAACACGAAATATACGGTGTACTGCATTATTATCTATGATAGGTTACGACAGTCTGGATACATGGATCTGGATCCACACTAAAATTATTCTTGTCTCAAGAACAAGGTATGTTCCTGATTTTTTTTTGTTTTCTTAATTGATTTTCATATGAATGAATTGAGATCCTAGACTCAACACTAGTGATAGTTATGAAAATACAGTTTGTGAAGATCGTATGGTAAGGTGTAGTTATGGAAGTACTATGGATCTATATCAAGTAACGATCAAATCAATCAGAGAAAAACATGCGTGGGTAGTCGTAAAAGGTATCAGATGTTATCGAATATATAAAAGTGAAGTTGGTGATATATGAATTGGTTCAAGTATTTTTGAAGCTATTCGTTCATCATATGACTAATGACTGATATTTCTGAATATGCCGTCCACAACTAAATCGTTATCATTGAAAACTGGGATTTTTTGAAAATTGATTTGTGTCCTTTTGTCGCTTCAGGTGAGAAATGTGGAAAAAAGATGGAAGTGTTTGGCCAAATATCAAAAAAAAAAACAAAATGTAACGTTATTCATTTGTGTACTTGATGATTGCATTTGTGAAACAAACTATGATCTATTTCATCTGTTTGGGGTTTATCGCCTTGTATCTTCCAGAAGTAATGTTGGAGTTCAATTTGAATTTATCAAAATCTGTTGAAAAAAACAGATATTATATCAGCTTATGATAAATTCAATCGATGTCTTGTGTGAATCAAGGAAAATTAATTATTTTTTGAAGATGCTTCAGTCCCATGAAGTTAGAAATCTCTTCACCTTCCAATTCTGATCACTATGAGAAAAACAATTGTTGAAAACCTGAGAAGCGATAGGGCGCAAAGTGCTATTCTATATCTTATTATACTATGGTAACTTGCTTCAATACCTCTTTCACAGAAATCCATATATGCAGAACAATTTCAATTCCACAAAGTTTCATCTGGCCAGAATTCATCATCATTAATGTTCAAATGGACTTGTTAGAATAGGAAGCATGAGTAGAATTCGCCAATTCTAGTATATCTAGAGTCGATGAATCCGATTTATTCACCGGGCCTTGTTCAGGTGTAAAATCGCTTCTTACAATAGACATGATAAACTGTAGGGTTATGCGTACAAGCTGATATAATGCATGATAAATCACGAAAAACTATTTTATACCTTTTCAGATCATCGAAAATTTGTATAATTATAATTCCTCACTTTTGCTGTAGTTCCCCAAGGTACTTACTATTGTACTATTATTGTATTTCTTCAAATTTCAATGGTCTTTACTCCTACACTGCACTATTCGTTAACTATACTGTGATATGATTAGGCTTTTGTTGGTGGTATCTAACATTTTATATGCAACTGTGACAGACATTGACGAATGCGATGGTCTAACTGATATACCTTGCAAACTAAATCATACTATGATACAGTTCATTTCCAGATGCTGCAAATTTGGTTGTCAAAACTCGCATACAGAAAAATGTTGAAGGTCTGGTGTATAAAGGTAGTTGAAAATTTGTATAGAGTTTCTAATGGACCTAGTACGTACACAATTGAACAGACAATAAGTTGAAGTGCCTCGTTTGGTTGTGAGATACATGAATGACTTGCAGGTTTCAGATTATACCGGTGACGTAAATTACGTTATCTTCCAGTCATCAACTTCATCGCCAGGACATGTTCTGAACAAAAGTGGAATCATGGATACACTTCTTGATGTACTATCTACTTCTGTGAAAAATATTTCTCTGCCATTGCTGTTTGTGTTTCTCGTTCTGATTGGTAACGGTGAAAATACAAATGAAATTGTTCAAAGCCAAGACGGTTACTCTCTTGATTCATTTGATGATATGGCATTTGGAAATGAGTAAGTATAATATTGTTACAATTGTATATTCAGAATACTCAGTGCAAGTGGTAGTGCAACCGATTTATGATCGACTAGTTGTGGGTTCGAACCAAACATTGACCATTTATTATTTGTATCGTTCGATTCCGCTACATGACTGATTACACTGCAAATAACTATGATATTCTCGAAGTGGTTTCAAAAGTTGTTAATAATACCTACCCATAATTCGATGTTAATTACAAAAGCAGTCGATGCCGCTGATATCAATTGAAAAAACCTCAAATATTGAAAATTGTCAACTGAATACAATGAAATGCAATATTCAACTGAACTATCCAGAGAAATGTGAACTTGTCAAATTGTTGTTTTCATTGTAGCAAAATATTTCGAATATGAACTATTTCAAGTAATTTTTCAGTATTCTGAAAATCCCTAGATGATATATTCGAACACTAATATTATATTATTTTTGAGATGCCTGTTATGAGATTTGAATTTAATATAAATGCAAAATCCGATACTTTTCAACCAAGTACAGAAATATATTGAAAAAATAAAAAGCGCTCAACATAAGAATGAGAAATGAATGAATAAAAGATGAAAGAAAACTGAAGTTGACTGCAAACTTTGGCCAATGGAAATCAACTATTTGGAAGTGCTGAAAACAAACGCGAGAAAGAAAATAGAAAACTTTTGAATCGACTTATCAAAATATAAATGACTATATCAATTACAAGTTTGACAAATGGTTAGTCGTCTTACCAATCAATCAAGCTCATGTTGATTCAGCATATTATTGAATGATAACTTTCTTAAATCTGTACTGAATGTTGAAAATCAAGGTTTAAATGAAAATCCACTTGAATTTCTTCTACCTGACATCTTGTACTGAGTCACAGTTTTTGCATATAATCAGTGGAGATATTATAATTCGTTATGGTACGTTCCAATAGTTGTTTTGAAGAGATGTCTTCATTCTCTGTCACTGAGTTCATGACGAATTTTTAATTTTTGATTAGAATTTGTGAGTAGATGGAGTCAACTGTTGTATTAGCTTTTTACAAAAATGGCGAAAAGAATGATATAACAAATCAGTTTGTCAACTGCTTTCACTGAGTTATTTTCTTCATTATTGAATTGAAATTTGAATTCATTACCAATTGTGCAATATGAAATGAATGTCAATGAATATTGAAAAAATTGTTAGTACAGTGCATGATATTTTAACACACTACGTTGAGTGTTAACACATATATTTGACTGGATTGATTGAATAATAAGGAGTATGTCAATTATTGATAGATATAGTTTATAAAAAAAATCAAGAAATATACCAACAATAGTGGATGGCATTTTGTATTATCCAATATCTAATTGTGTAATGTTTTTTTGAATGCTGTTGATTGCAACTTTGAAATCTCTCTCAGAAATTTCACAACCAGTACATATGGATTATTATTGAACTAAGCAATTTGAAAGCATTCATAGGTCTGTAATCTTGTATTATACTTGCATTTTTTTTTCATATAAATGGCACTGATTTTATAGAAAGTTTGTCTAAGAATTGAAATGGAATATTTTCGGAATAGAATTTTTGATGGAAATCTGAATAAATAGTTCTATTGGATATTGCCTTGACAAATTCAAATCAATTTTCGTAGTACCACCTCAGGAAAATATTGCATTATGAAACATTGATGAAGTTTTCATTTCAAATATATTCCTCATAAGTTTGAACTTTTAAAAGACATCTTCATAATTTTTTTAATTTCAATCATACCCTATCTACCAGCTGGTTACTAGCGGTGTTTTCATGTTATCAATTTTGATATATTTCAAAAAACACCACAATGAGTCTATAATCTTGATATCTAGGACACTGGTATATTCAGTTCCTTAGCCGGATTCAAGCCTTTCTTTGTGGTAATTGGGACATTCCATGATAATGTGTTCATTCAAGTGAATGCTTTTTCCACTTCAGGCAACAATCTATATAAATTTCCAAATATTTCATTTTTGAGATTCTATTTAATTTGGAAGTGCAATTGTATTTTTGAAAACTTTTCTGTGATTCTTTCGACCTATGAATTTTGATTAATATTTCTCACTACATTATTATATTATTGTTCCCAGTTATTATATATTTTTCATATGGAAATGATTCTCAAAAAAGTATTGGAATCGTATGATTCCATTCTGCCAATCGAATTCATCACTGAATCGAAAAAATGTCATGTGTCTATGATAGTATTTAGACTTGAGTAAGGTTTTCGAAAGTGCCAACCACTACATTCTGTTGAAAAATTTATTTCTTTATTGAATAGGGGATTTCCTTCATACCTTTTGAATTTTTATTTGGGTAAAAAAACTAAAAAGTTCTGTATCGAAGAAATTGTTGTAGAGTACCTACTTTTCGGATCTAACTGGAATCAGAAACGATATTCCAGAAGCTCTCTCTCTCTTTATAGTTTAGTGAATAATTTGTATGAAATATCTGAACTATGAAACAGCAATATTATAAAATATGCAAATGATTCTGAAAATCATACAATGGACGGTATTAATAAGTTTCGTCAAGTTATACATTAATTTCTCAGCTAAAAACTGGCAAGTAAATCCTATGCTATTTGAGTTTTGAAAAGTCAAGTGATCGTTGCTCTCAAAACGACATATTATGGTAAAGTATATCCCTTTCTGAAATACGGAATAATACTTCAGGAAAAAAGGTAGGCATTTTGAAAAGGAAATCACTAACAAACGTATGTTGATTATGAAATATTACGATTTTTGGCAAAATAGAATAAAAAGTAATAAATCAATCACTATGTATCCTATCTGTATCTACGCTTGTGGGATGTTTGTATTTGGATATACTAACAAATCGGAATTAGAAAATGATAAAGAGTATAACTATTGCACAGGACAGAAACCAACACTTATTTTTTAAAGCATATATTAGGAAATACGGAGAGGATCACAATGATGCTATTGAGTTCCACAACCGTTTATTCGTATTCATAGCAGAACGTATTACTAGACATGTTTTCTGACATTTCGTTCGTTCTTGATCTCTTATATGATATTGAACCATATTCATCACGCGAATTTTTTGACAAAATTGATTGACGTATAAATTTTCATATGATTCTATTGTTCACGTTGTTATAAATTTCTTTCAAATTTATGTTTTAAATTTTCAATATTACGACTTTTCAATCTTGATGTAGTGACTTCTTTCTGACATGAATTTTTATTTAGCTAACTGATAGTTATTCCACTTTGCTACTCTAACCATGATTTTTTGTAATTTTGGCAAAATATTTTTGTTACGGTTACCACTGTTCTTTGATATTTATCTGAGTACACATTCATCCTGAAAAATAAGTGCTGACTGATTTAGAGTTAGAACTTCGCATAACTGGTGAATTCTAATATTGATTATGCATGTTCGACACTATAATATGTTATTCAATCCTAGAAATTAATTGAATAAACATCGTTACATTTGATCATTTCAGCATAGAAACTCTTGAGTGTCCATCAAATAACGTCATAACATCGAAATACAAGTGTAATGTGAATGGTAAATGGATAGATTGTAACAGAAACCACTGTTGTAAGGACTACACATTTGTAGGAGGACAGTAAGTATGAATGAGTTAATATTGAAGAAACATTTTCATAAGAAAGCTTTCATTAACATGCCCTGAAGGGCTATTGACGGTACACTGTAGACTCAACAAACACATGAACAACATCGGACTGGCAGACACAGCCCTATGCAGGCTTTGCCAAGAGGATGAGGAAACCTCCGTACACATACTACGCTATTGCGAAGGTCTGTCAAGGATAAGGTTTGCAACATTAGCGGAGGGAAAACCACAATCCTCTCAATATATAGGGAACTTGAGGTCTGGCCTATGGAGTCTAGTTACAAGGACGGGCCTAGACAAGGAACTCTAGCATACATGAGGGCACACACAATGGACCTGCAAAGGTCGTAGTGTAGTGGCTGTTCAGCACAGAAGCCCCATATTAATCTAATCTAATTTAAAGACAATGGAAGAGGATGAACTTTCGGTACGTCCAAAAACTGCAACAACCGACGGAAACATCGCAAAAGTTCACGAATCACTATATAGAATGCTTGACCATCCAACCATCCACCTCACTTACCAGATCTAACCCCAAGTGACTTCTTTCTCATTTGGAAATTTTGCTCGGAGGACAGAGATTTCCGTCAAATTAATTTCAAGAATATCGTAATGTGTTCCAAGTGCCTTCATCAAAGAAACATGTCTTAGATGATTATTTCACACTAAATCAAATGATGCACCAAAAAAGGAAAGTTATAGGATGGAAATGGTGAAAAAGTGTTTCATTTCTAGAAAAAAATGTATTGTAACTTCCATTCAATGGAAACAAATTTATCCCCTAGTCATATCCTTTTCGAATAATTGATTTTATTATCAATATAATAACTTACCCATCATATCACAAGGACATGTAAAACTTTTGTCGTTGTAACTGCTCCAATGAGTATGACTTCACTCTCACACTAATTGATGTGAAAAATCTCTTCCCAAATGTTATTAGAAATTTTCCTATTCGAATAAGATAATCGAAGTAGACAAAATCCAGTATTTTCTGGACAAAAACATTTCAGATGTTTTTTGTTCAAGAAACGTTTCTAGAATGAATTAATTATTTCCCGAAAAATCTATATATTCTTAGGAAAAATTAAGTAAAAACTGAATACATTCAACTGAATAATTTAAATGATAATATAGTTTTTTTTTGTTTCTTGTAGGATTTTTGTCAGTAGTCTCAAAATGATCGAGTATAAAATCGACACGAATTCTCCATTGCCATAATCCATGCAGAGAAAATACATATCTAGTAAAACGTTAAGGACGTCGGTGTTTTCACCATATTATTTGGTTTGTTCACTCGCCAAATATTTGAAAATTCAATTAACTGCTGACGAATGGCGTAGGAATTGAATTTATCCAGAACAAGCACTTTTCCCAAACTCCAGCACTGCGAAACTCTTCTCGACGCTCGTTTCAGCAACCAAGTTGGCGATTCAGGAGAAAAAAAACTTATTCCTAACTCAAAACTGGAATTGTCAAACTTTTTCATTCACAGACTTCCGACAGCATCCAAAAATCTGGGGTCATGTATCTATCTGAACAATTTCGAATAGTTTCCATTTATTATATGACAGTTATCCAAAGCGACAGCATATTTTTCTGATCTTCGAAAGATACTCTGTGTTCTTTAGAAGGAGTTTTAATAACTCGCTTAGTTTGACCAATATATTTTCGTCACAGTCATTAGAACTCATTTCATATATCCTCGACTGTTCATTCACTAAACTCATGTGTCTTTCTGAGTTACTAAACATTTGTTGGAGTCAGCAAGACATTTTGAAGGCTATTCTCACGTTCAACTTCTTGAAAATACGGTCTATTCCATTAGTGTATCTCGGTTCATACGGAAGGACGATGAACTTAGGAAATGGGTTTCTTGGTGATTCATTATAGGGACGATTCTCATTGTTAATTGATGATATTATCTTTCCGATAATTGTAAATGTTGAGCTGTTATTCTAATATGTACTATTGTATGTGTTGAGGAGAACAGGGCCGGATTCAGGGAGAGCAGGCGGGACTAATGTCTCGGGGCCTTCACATGAGACGGGGGCTCACAAGAAAGATAAAAAATCCAAATTTCGACGGGTCAGTATCTTTTACGTTTTTTCTCCCAAATATATTTTTTCGCATGTTCACTAAGAATACTTGAACAAACATATTAATATTGTTAAAAATATATCAGGAAGCCCTGATTGCAAGTTTTCATTCACTATCAATTTTTGATTTGATCGAGCATTTCAGTTGCAATACTTTTTTCCATGATATAATTTGTAATTTGTACCCATGAGTTGAAAACATCTGTTTAAATCTGTTTTTCCGTAAACCAGCTATCGCCCCCCTACGAAAGATAACCCTCAGAAGTCGAAACTTGTGCGAGCTTAGGACTAACGAGGTCCTACCTTTCAACATGTGATTCCTAAAACGGGCTGGACGACAGAAAGTAAAAATCGGATCGTCCGGCTTTGCTGTTTGAACCACCGGTTCAAACAGCCAAGCTATTTCGAGCTCAAAGTTTTGGAAATTATTAGACGAGATCATTTGGAAAGAAATTTGTAAACGTGATTTACAAGAAGCTGTACAAAATTTCAATATATCTTTAAAGAACATTGAATTATATCTACAAGTGAATGAACTCAAATTGACTATCAATAAATCTAAGGCAATGATTGTTACAACAAAAAAAAGTGATCAATTTCAAAAAATCAACTCCATGCGAAGATGTGCAGATCATGCAAAGAAGTAACTTTCAGACACAAACTGGAAGAAAAACCTCTCTCGAAACAGATATTTTCATTGAATTACATGAAAGAAAAAATCATTTTCAAACACGAACAGGAATTATACAAAAAACACGTTTCACTATTCATATTGGAATAACCATCTTATCTCATTTCGATTTGTATGTACATACAGTTGGGTTTTCCCAGATGCCTTTGATTCAATTATCTACCCGAGAAGGGTCCTTTTACCATATTTTAGGACAGGTAGTCCGGTCAATTTAGACCTGAAAACAGTAATGAAATTACGAAAATTGGGACAGCGCTTCATTTTACCATGAAGAATAAAAATTTGAAAGTCCCAATCTGTCCTATGAGCATTTCAAAAGTTATTTGGGGTCAAAAGTCAGAATTTCAGGTTTTATGAGTTTTTCTCAAAAACCGCAAATTTTATCAAAAAAAACCTATGACAAAATTGTATATCTAAAAATTCTCTACAAAAATGGTCCTTTTAATTTGTTCTGTAAATATCACCGTTTCTGAGATATCGCAATTGTAAAAATCACGTTCTATGTAATATGCACACGTTTCCATACCACCTGTGAGGTAGTGTACTCGGCGCCTTTTTTTTACGTGGTTTCCCCAGCAGGCCTATGCCACGAATGGTTATCACGTAATTTTAAGTCACAATACTCATTTAACTGCATGAAGATTATTTGGGTTGATAATGTTTATAGAGTGTAAATGTCAGTTTGATTTCTTTTGATACTTTTATCTGATTCATACTCATCATAGTTAACTTCAACAATCATGTCTTCTGCGATTTCTTCTTCGTCTTCTTCCTCTTCTTCTTCTTGCCGGATGTTCATAAATTGTTCAAATAATGATGTATCAGTTGTCTCTTCATCAGCATCACATGAATCATCCTCTGTTGTACCCAAGTCAACATTTGAACAAGAGTGGCCTTGACAATTGGTACACGCAGGTGAACAAAAGTTCATTTTTTTAAATGAAACCTCCTGTATATTACTCCTCTCGTTCATTGGTGTTAATTCAAGATACATTCGGTTGAATTTTTCATACGTTCTGACAATGATTTGATCACTTTGTTCATGTGTATAATAAATAATTTCATAAGAACTTCGTTTGAATAATCGATATTTGCATTCATTTTGGAAGATGATTCGAAACACCGTCGATAACTCTTTGTAAATTACTTATAAAAGGAGAAAAATAATATTTCTAGAAGAAGCGACTCCTGCAATATAATTTCCGCAATAGATTTTCATTTATTATCCAAAATCACAGCTTTATTGGCTTTGTCTGCTTTCAGGTTAGGAACTTTTTTTTCCTTCAATCTTTTGATACTCTTTCTTTTTTGTATATTTTGTGAATTTTCTTCGTTTCCTCAACTTCAAGATGTTCACTTTTTTGTTCGAACAAACCATCTTCTGAAAGAATTTTGATTCACTGACAACGAACATTTGTTTTTGAAAATTTTCCCGGTGTTCTCTCTCCTCGAGCTTATATGTTGTGAGGGGGTTTTCTAATTATGGAAGATCTAATGAACAACGTACTGTTCAGAAATTGAATTCTCAATTATGCAAAAGCATTGGATGCTGACTCTGACCTGGTTACTAATACATACATGGACAGCTCTCGAGCCACACATAAATTCTCAACTGTATAACAAGTTTCAAACTTTGCCGTCATGAAGTTTGATATGATTCAATATTCAATAAGCACGAATAACCAAATGTGTTCAACCAATAATTATGACATTATATAACTACGGAGTAATTCTATTGAAATCCTTTCATAACTCCATAAGTAACTGTATTTTTTTCATGATGAATGCAATTAGCATTCAAAACAACCGTAATTCCGACGGAATATTGTTGCCAATATTTGTTTCTACCAATGTTAACCGTGAATAAGTATATCTTGTAATGCACCGTTTGGAAATTTTGGTGTAGAAATGAATATTACTGGAGATTTTTCCCAACACTAAACCGTTATTTTAACACCTTGACACGTGTTTCGATCACCAAGTGATCATCTTCAAGAGGAAGATTCAACTGTTTAACACCTCGACACGTGTTACCTCTTGAAGATGGTCACTTGGTGATCGAAACACGTATCTAGGTGTTAAAATAACGGTTTGGTGTTGTGATGAAAGTCTAATAATATTCATTACTACACTAAAGGTTCCAAACAGTGCATCACAAGTGCATTTTTCTGATATTTTCTAAGAATCTAAATCAGATCCTTATTCTTCTAAAAGAAAAATAGCAGTAACTTTTTTATCGGAGTCAAAACATGAACAATAATTGGGAAAGAGAAGTCTTGGCTTTCTACTTCTACAAGAAACAAAAGAAAGAAATTGATTTCAAAAAAAACTCAACACGTGGTTCGCTATACATTAGATTCTTTAGATTTATTCAGGGAGTATAAACACGCCTAAAAAAGTTTTTGTATGGCAAAACAGGTGTTGTATTTTCATCAGCTGTTTAGTGAAAATTACATAATTTAATATACTTAAATGATCTAATGACGATTCACATCGCAGGACAATTTACTGTATTTGCCAACGATACCACTATTATATTATAAACAAAACAAAACTAGTTATTTTCAAATGTATACTAGACGGTTTAGATTTGGATAACCACTACATAGAAAATAAACAGCACACTAAATTCCTCGGCATTCACATAGACAATAAATTAAATTTTAAAGAACATGTATCTCATTTGATTAAAAAAGTATCTAGTGCTATTAGAGTGATATTAAATGAACTAGAGTACACTACAGCTAGAATGGCTCACTTTGCATTGATCGAATCTGGGGCCATTGTAATTTACAGTTACAGAATACAATATTTCAGCTAAAGAAGAGGTCTTTGAGATACCTTACAAAGTCTAAGTCGAGAGATCACTGCAAGCATTTATTCATCAGCGACAAAATATTAACTGTCACCTGTTTATACATAAGGGAAACAGTATGCTTGATTCATAAAAATAAAACTAGACAGAACCATATGCTTCACTTACCTATTCCAAAATTCACCTTGACTCAGCATTCTCTGATTTATGAAAGTAATAAAAAATTGTTTAAAAAAATCTGTTTTTTTCGTTAACCAGCTGTCGCACCCCTACGAACGACAACCCTCAGAAGTCGAAACTTGTGCGAGCTAAGAACTAACGGGGTCTTACCTTTTAACGTGTGATTCCTAACAGTATATAATCACCTTCCTACCATTCTAAAAAATAGCACAGATATCAAAAAGTTCCAAAGTACAGTTAAATATCTTTTAATCAAAAAAGCTTATTATTCTATTTGATTTTTCAATGTTCACCTGAACTCATTTGTCTTCTTAATGTTTTATTTGTGAAATTGCTAAGTTTGTAGTTTTTATATTTTATGTCATGTATTGTATTTTGTATTTTTTATATTTTATGACATGCATTCAATTTTTTAACAAGACTTTCTCAATAAGATACTAATCTTCCGACAATAAAGTATATATTGATTGATTGATTGAATGTGTTTTTGAATGCGTTATGGATTTTCATCAAGAATCTGCCGATTCCATCACATATGTATATCATGCAGTTCATTTCGAAATTGATTGCTTTTCACCTTTTTTTAGAAGATTTTTTTTTGTATAATAATAGATAAAATTATCCTAGAATATTCAACGAAATAACCTTATATATCGATTGATATGCTCATCATGTCGCTCTTAAGTATAAGTTTCAACGACGACGAAGCGGTGTGCATCACGATTTTCACTACACTTTCCGTCATTTTCGCTAACTTTTCGATAAACCGAGTCCTTCTGTTCTCAGATTATCTTGAAATATCATCCGAAATAACCCTTAATCGATTGATTAACATATCAGCCATAACCTTTCTCTCTCAAACATCAATATCTGCTAAAAACATAGCCCTTTCTTTCAATATGAACATTAACTAGATGTATATGGAGTGCCACAAGGATCGGTTTTGGGACCAACTCTTTTTCTTCTATATACCAATGATTTACTGTGCATGAACACTTCTGGAAAAAGTCCCTTATTTGTAGAAGACACCACCATTTTATGGCATAGTAAAACTGTTGAAGATCTGAATAATAAGATAATCAGAGATATTGATGTAATCAAGTTTTGGTGCGACTCGAATCTTCTCTCTTTTAATATAAAAAAAAAACAAATATAATAACTTTCAAATGTACTTTAGAAGATATGCCTTCTTCATCCCTAGTGATTATACATTTTGTGTATTTTGCCCAATTTCTATTTCTGTGCGTGTATATTTTACTTTGTCAACAAAACAAGAGTTTTTTTCGACAATAAAGTATATTTTGATTGAATTGATTGATTGAGGAATAACAAAGATTCTAGACATAGATGATGACTCCATATCATCTACTGAAACTTTTTTTATAACAATAATACTGCTAGAGTTGTGAGAAATTATGGATATTGAAGAATTAAAAATTTGGAACTATAAATTATCAAAATAACTTATAGGACCTTTTTTGTTGATCTCAAGAAGTTGAATAAAATACTTCATTATGATTTCGAAATAATTGCTATAGCTCAGGAAATATCAAAATCAAAATATCCTCAAAATCAGTTGGATGAGATCCTTTAAAATGATTCTTATAGAAGAAATAGTTCAGGAATTTTTGCCAAATTGTGGAAATCGAGCAACTGACTATTTGCTGAACTAGTGAACTCAGAAGCGTGGTCATATTAGTATCCATATTATTGATAAACAATTCAGTTGAAAAAATCATGTGAAATTGGGTTCATATGCCAATAGTTTTCACGTAATTGTTTCCCTATGGAAGCTAGATTTGAAAAAAATTACCAAGTATGCAAATAGATCGCTCTAAATTAGTTTGCATTCGATTTTGATAATTAAAATCACCTGTTTCGAGACTGCCCAGCTCTTCAGTGATTTGTTTATTCCTGCAGGTGGCCACGGTGAATTCCAGTGGCGACGTCGAAGTGAAAGTAGAAAGTGGCGGTCAGCAGTGTGACAGCAACGTGAGCACTTCGGATGCCGAGCCCAGCAGTAGAGCGCAAATGATAGAGGAGCTCAGGAATAGAATCCGACAACTGGAAGCGGAAGGGGGGGCCGAACCTGCGAGCACTACGGAAACTGAAGACTATAAATGTTTAATTTGCTTGGTAAGATTTGTTGTCTATTACCCGATTGGAGTTTCTAGAAGGAATTCGAAGATTTATTTCTTTTTCGCAGGAACATTACAAGAAACCTGTTATATCGACTGTGTGCTGGCACGTCCACTGCGAAGAATGTTGGCTACACACACTGGTAAGTGTCGCGGTTAATGTAACTCTCAACGAATGGGGAATGTTCCTCAATTTGGGTTATTACAGCAAATGCAAGTTTGAACAAAATAAAGTTGAGTTTAATTCATGAGTTTTTCAAATTCACTTTGGAAAGTATTCAAATTGATGTTTCAATTGTTGGGTTTCAATTTTTAAAGGGATTTGTTTCTAATTCACATATTGGCAACAGTGCCTATATCAAGTTGAAATAATTTATAAG
>WOGO01003255.1:0-14560 GCA_015342085.1 Leptinotarsa defecta | reverse complement strand
GAAGAGCAGTGGGGCAGTGCTACAGCTGCCAAAAGTTTGACCACTCGCAAAGAAATTGCAAAGCAATACCTGCGTATTTAAGATGTGCCGGCCGCCACATGACGGCTGAGTGTAAGAAGCCGAAGGAAGCCCCAGCAAAATGCTTCAGCTGCAAAGGGGAACACCCAACTAACTTCCAAGGATACTCGGAACATCCAAAAAACAAAAAGGTTAATAACAAACCTAGACACCTGCCAGTCCAACCAAAAAGGCCGACAGGACCAAGCACGACCAAAAACGGAGTCTCATATGCGAGGGCCGTAAAAACCACAAAAAGCAGTGACCCCAGTTCAGTCGACGGACTATGCACGGCCTTCGACCAACTTCAGACTCTGCTGATGAACTATCTCGTCCTGCAAACCATGCTGACGGTTAACACCCCTACAACCGAGACAAACTGAACGCCTCAATGGCCTCGCTACGGGGTGAGATTATAATAAATCTCGAGGGCATACAAATGCCACTCACTAGGAAATTATCCTGCCAAGAGGGATACCCCAGGCGACGAAAGAAATCTCGGCCGTGCCCCACATCAAACATACAGATCTATATATACAAACCAAACATGACAAAAGAGTCAGGGATTTTGAATCTAACTCGCCCGAAATCAAGATGACAAACAACTGAGGTTGGAGATTCCTCTTTCAAAGGTTTATTCACGATAGATGTTCAAGTGATTTGGCACATTTAATTTCACCAAGAGCCGTACATATCAGAAATATGCGATGGAATGTGGCAGAGGTTAAGCTCAGTATACACTGAACTTTACTGTTCAACAAATCTCTCAGAACTGCGTTCATGTGAAATGAACTTCCCGATAATGTTTTTTCAAATGAATTTAATTTCCAGCGATCCAAATTCAACGTGAATTGCCACTTTCGCACAGACACCGCTCTCAGAGTGTCTTGAGGATTCTCCTGTAGTACTTGTGTTTTGTCCTTACAAAAAATAAAAGAACAAAAACGGAAAAGGTTTCCAGTGATATTAAGTAGTTGAAATCTGCTAGAAATTCTGACAAATAGTTGGAGTTTAACGACATTTTTCAAAATGTTACAAGTCAGAATAAATTTCTGACTTGTATTCAAAATTCAAATTGTGAATACACTGACTCGTTAGTTGATTGAAGTTTCCAATACTGTCCATGATATTAATTACGGAATTGCCAAAAAAAAATTAATTAAGTCTCGTTTTGCCACATATTTGTTTCAGTTGGACTGGTACTGGACATACCAGTATGAAAGGTGTCTTGAATTAAATATATATAAGGAAATGAAGATATCGGTCAATAGTCATACTTTCATCAACCTTCATTAAAGAGGTTCCAAGAAAACAATTTTCATCGATTTTGGAAAATACTCGTCTTTAAAGCAACTAATAAATGCATGTCAAAATCATGAAGAGTTTCAACTCTTTCACTGAATTTTCCTGTGAACTTTTTGCTAAATTCGTATCTCTGTTTATATAATTCTTTATGATTTCAAACTTTTTGAATAGAAAACTAAGTTTATTTTTAAAAGTTTTATATTCCATTTTCAGTCTTCAATTATCAGTAATTTTCTTTCAGTTCGATGTTCTGTTTGTTCGATGATTAAGAATGAATTTGTCCATCATTAAGTCATTATCACTCTCAATATTTCGCTCCTGTGTTCAAATCATCATTCAGTTTTTGTCATCGATTGATTTTTTTGTTTGATGCCTTGGGTTCATCTGATTTGTCTGGTTATTTTTCCACAAGATTAAATGTAAATCTATATTATTCACACAAATGGAGGGCATCATGAAAAAGAGCTTCTGATCAAAATTGCATGAAAATTTGAATTGTATCGAAAAAAAGTGGTTCAAAGTTGGTTCGTTGATTTATAATGGAAAAATGAAGTCGTATACTCATCGACTGCCTAACAGAAATTTCTCGAATGATATTGCAAATAAATTTCAACTTGTTTCATTGCCATATTCAAGTTATATACCGTTGTTCTGTTCAACTCATTACAGCGTTCATTATACATGACGGTGAAAGAAAATATTATCCAATGAGATGATCAATTGTCGAATCCCACCCAAACGTTCGAAAATTCAGAACCACTATAAGCAACCGACTTTTCGCAATAATAGAAATACATTCTTGATGAGGTCAAGGTCATAAATAAATGAATTCAATTTTATAGTTAAGAGGGACACTTTCAAGGAATATTTGTGGCCCTCGTGGTTCAACCCCCAAGGTGTGGCACATTATTTTGATTGGCGTTTAATTCTGCTTTCAATGATACCCTGACGTTTTATATTTTGATGAGCAGTTTTCGAAAAATAGCATTCTGAACTTACACATGTAATTAGAGTTTGCATGTTCTGAGATGCATTATTGTATTGACTCCTTTCAATGAAAATGGTTAGAAGAGTAGGTGGCACCGTTCCAATCTTTGAATAACACTAATAGATGTATTACGCGTGGGATTTTTTATTTGTTTGTTATTGTTCTTTCACATAATAAAGTTTAATTTGCGAGAAAGATATTTCAAACATAAAATCTACTCACGCTTATCTTATAAATTGTTCGAAATGTCGTCCATTTTTCTGTAAACAGTAATGAAGCCTGTTTTCGAACTCCCCTCTAACAATACGGAAAACTTCATTAGGAATTGACCGGCATGCTGCTGTAATTCGTCTTTTGTGTTCTTCAATATCAGAGAAGGTTGAAGTTTCTATTGAACCTAAGTATATTGTCGTCTAGTAGAAGAACACTTTCCCCTTAAAAAAATATTCTGTGAAGCGTCACATAAAAACCCTCTCAGGTGGTTTAACGACGAATTGAGGAAATTAAGGAACACAGTTCGCGCAGTTAAGATCATATACGACACGACAAATGACCCCGTTCACAAGCAACCATTCAAATCAATCAACAGTAAATATCAGAAAACTGAGTAGAAACGAAAAGCATACGATAAATTCATCGAGGAATCCTACAATAAAATCAGAGATAGCTGTAGGCTGATTAATTTTGAAAAAGGCAACGCAGCAGCAGCAAAGTTCTTCCCGATTGTTGAAGCAGTGGCTCGGGTTGTGAGGGATATAGTCGATGGCTGTGTCACAGTGCTGCGACACATTTGACTGTGTTTCTCATATCAACTTGTAACATAAACTGGACATATGGTGTGACACTTTCACTTTTTCATCGTATTTGATGAATTCAAAACAGCTTCTCGATCTAGGCAATAACAGAATATCTACAGTCGATTGGGTTCGGAGTTCCTCGAGGGTCCGTGCTGGAGCGTCTTCTATTCGTAGTTTATATAAACGATTTCTTCTATGAACTATTACCTTACACATATGTCGTTTACACTAATGACACATCGATCTTGTGCTCTGACAACAACTATCAAAATCTGCTTGCAGCCATGACACTTGCAGAAAGGCAAGCTGAATCGTGATTCACTTCAAACCTTCTTAAACTCAATAAGGAAATAACTCAAAAAATAAGTAAAAAACCCGAAAAATAATTTCCCCGACTAATAATAATTCCGCAAAACTGCCAATTTACTGGGAATCACTCTTGACGATGCTTTGAACTGATCACCTCATATAGAGGTATTAAACTAGAAGGTCTCAAAATATATTTTTTCGCTCCGGCCATTGAGAAACTTTGTTCTTCTCTCAGTCTCTTATGTATTTTTTCAATCTCATGCTAGCTATTGAACTATTGAACTCTACTTTGGAGCATCTCCTCCAATGCCACAATAGTTTTAACGCTTCAAAAACGTGCAAATAGAATTATATCAAACGCAGGTATCCGCGATTCATATATACAAGCCATTTTTCAGAAGACTAGTCATTATGACGTTACCATCTATTTTCATATGTCAGACACTCCTGGATATACCTACACAAGAATATAGATATAATTTCGACCAACTCCCAATTTCACAGGCGGGGCTAATCTTTTGAGACTTCACCGATTCAATTTACAAAAATTCTCAGAGAATTCACTCGATGTCAATCTATATAATATTCTACCATATAATATTCTACATCCACTATAATAAATTTACGCTCACCAAGTTTCAGAAGGCACTTCAAGGACTATCTATTAAAGCATTCCCGTCTGTTCTGATACTGATCGTGAGGAGCTCAGGGGCTTTGCGACAAATGTTCCCAAATCTTCAATTTGAGCTGTTTCATTCGGTACTCTGAGTTTATTATTTTTTTTATTTATCACTGAACGGGTTTCTTGAAACTTTTTCACCAAGTCATGCACATACCGGTGACTTAAATTACAATTTGGATGTCTTTCATTAAAAAGACATGTCGCACTTCGTGCGCACTTTCCAACTTCTCCATAAATTGCAATCATTTCAATTCTGTCTTAAGTAATGTAAACCATTTTCACACTTTTATACAATCATTAAAGTATTTACTGAACAGCCCACCAGGTACCTGTTCAACAATACTACCGCTTCGTTCAAATTTGCGAACCAATTTATGCCTGAAAACATAAACTTTTTACAGCAGAATTAGCAAGAATGTATATACTCACTCAAAATTGAAAACCCAACATGAATATTCGTTCAGTTAACAATGCCTAGACTGAGAATATGTGAATATTTCCCAAGTTATACGCATGAAAACAAAAAGATGGTGAATGAATAATGACTTTGTCAGTTCCTTGATTCAATGACAACTATTTCTTAGTTTAATCAAGTGAGATTGAGCGGGCAAAGATCATTAGTGAAAAATGTTTATATTCAGATGTGTTCAATCACATGCATGGGAAGATCTGATTCGAAACTAAAAAGATGGTTGATCGAATTAGGCATAGATTACTTCGGAACTGCTCGTAATATCCAAAATCGTTGAAAATCAATTTTCAGTGCTCTCTACTTAATTTCCCTTGTGTTCATCGCCGAAGCATCTACTGAGTTACTCCGATAACGAAATTGAGACGGTAAATACAGTTTGACGTTCCTCTCTTACGTAAGTCCAGAAAGCAATTCAATTAGTTACATTGAAACCTGATTAGTTTTATAATCCTTTTATAGATTCCGAATATTGGGGAGAAGATGGGTAATGAAACAACGTAATTCGATTGCTACGGTGATTTGGAGATTTCTCATTTCACGGAGAACTTAATATTCAACTTTGTATCATACGTTATAAGTGTTTGGTATTTTGAACAATTGAAGTGCAATACTGGATCTTGTGATGTGATCTTCATGCATGGAGTTTTCGTTTTCTACTTTGGAAATAGAGATGGATATTATGAAAGAACGTTAACATTCACATCTGGAGATCTGTATCAAATATATATTCCGAGTTTGTTGACCGTGATCTGATACTTCGTCTACGGATAAAGTAGACTTTATCAAAGGTGATATTCCAACGACCGAGGTGCTCTAGTTGTCCATACAGTATTCTACATTATAGGGAATTCATCTACGTTTTCATCCCAACGGTGCAAAACGTGCAATAAGGGATAAGTAACCAGATTTCATTTATGTCAATTATATTTCATTCTCTATCAAATACAAATGAAGTGATTCAATCTAACCAATAGAAGTGAAGCCAAGCTGAATGCCAATGGAAAAAAGAAGACAAACACCTATATTGTGGTATCTGCTGTGAGTATGACTGAAAAACTTCTTCCGTCGCCTCATCATCCTTCCAAAGGTGTATCGTCGTAGACGAAACGTTTGGTATAGACACAATCAACAAATCCGAAGATATTTTTCAAAATTACGAGTAAAGTTTGTGATTTCCTGCCAATATTCAGAAAAATAAAAAAAAACAGGTAGAAGTCAATGTGACAGATATCTTTGAAACACCTTTGTGAAATTTTCCAGACAGTGTCAAATATTCTGGAAATATGCAAGAATTATAGTGAATGAACTAGATATTTCGTTGTAAAATTTGCTTCGTTTCATTTTAGATAGTTCCATCAAATCTTCGGTACCAGTGTATCTGCCACAATTAGTACCTTGTTCTACATCCTTTCAAGTCCTTGAAGTGAAGTCTTCTTGAGGCTTCAGAAAACTGGGTAGGTGTATACCATTGCTGCTTCTATCAATAGTTTGTATATTAGTAATTTATGCCCAACACCCAGGTTGGAATTTTGAGCTTGTCGTCTGTATAGCTGAGCTTATGTGTTTATTAAGTTTCATTCACCTGCCCAGTACCACTTCCAGTTTTCTCGCGAAATCCTGCTGCTCCACGCTTTCATCCTACAGTTGAAGTTTCTCAAAAATTCTTATATACGTGCTGAGAGATATTCTATTCTTTTCCAGGTACGAAAAGATTCTCCCATCCAGGTGGGTCTGAATTTGCTTATTGGCAACCTCGCTCGAGAACGAATGGGCGTATATTGCTGTATCATCGGCGTACATAGCGACATTTCTTCTTTCGAAAATGTGAAAATCACTCGTTTATAGCAAATACTGATGAGGGGACCATTCACCCTCACCTGAAAAGCCCTGTCAGTCAGATATGAATCTACGTTTCAGCTATGTGAGGCGGCATGTCTGCCTCGTGCAGCTTGGTTATCAATCCATTCATCCAAACGTTGTCGAATGCTTTCTTCATGTCCAACAGGACTATTACCGTATTATTCTCTTTGTGAAGCGACTCTTTCATGCCGTGGACAATGCGGACCACCTGAGAGGTGGCGATCCTCCCTTCTTTGAATCCTAATAGTTCCTTCGCCATAAATCCAATCCTTTTTTTCAAGGCGAATGAATATTTTGAGGTAACCGCGCTCAGGAGTGAGATAGGCCGTTCAGATCCACATGTCTTTTGCTCGCCTTGTGTAAAGACACCGTATCCGTTTTCTTGAAACAAGCTGGATAGTATTGATATTCCATAAGTGCGTTTATTATCTGAATAAAATGGACCAAAGAAACGCGGCCGATTCTTGAGCAGAACTGCGTCGACCTTGAACAGTCCGGGCGCTTTGTTTTTAGGTAGTATTTTTATTGTTTTCGTCAGTTCGTCGGGATTCGTTAACAGTCGAGCGAGTTCGTTCCTCTCGACCACAATGGGATCCATCAGTCTGTTTCTGATGGAGCTAGAAGTAACCACCTGTTCCTTTATTACCAATAGGTTTGTTCTTGTTCTACGAAATTCAGGTTCAAGGACGTCAGGATCATGCGTAGTTGATATAGAGCGTTCTGGTTCATTGAGGATAAGTTCGCATTGATGAATCCTCTATTCTGATTCATGATTGAGGTTAGATAATATTTGAACTGACGCTACATATAGGCCATATAGGCTATTGCTCTGCAGCGTTGGAGGACCGCGAAAATGAATGAGACCGCGCTTTGATAAATTTTCATTTTTTAGTAGTCTAAGACATTTTTTTATTGTAAGTTTCTACCAAATGGTTGTCACATTGCTTATGTAATGTTCATTTCTGCAGAGTAACAGTGATAACATCCTATCTGATTTATTTACAGAGTTCAACATATATAATAATTGTCAGAGTCTTCTCAATTGAAAACTTGAAGTTTTTAACGACGCGAATTTTGCCCCTTGAGATAGTTTCAAGCATATTAAGTTGACATTTGTTGCATAACAACTGTGTAGGATATGACTTATGTGAATCATCCTGTAAAAATTTTGATTTTACAAGATGATGAAATTTTTCGTGTTTGACCAGAACATTGAATTATGCAATTGGGGGAATAATGTTTGTGAGTCGCATTAACAGACTGCTCTATAAATTGTTCACAAATCTCCATATTCGACACGAGAAAAAGCATAATTTTTCCCATAATTACAGGAAATTCTATCATACGCGTATTGATCCGCGATAACAACTAACCAAGATTCACCCAATATCTAACCCAATTGGCGCGAGGAATGATTGACCACATAAATTGCAACAGAGATGTCGAAAAACGTAGAAAAGATACCACCAGAGTGCCACAAGAACTGCTTGAGTCATAGTTTGTTACTCGACGTCCGTAACACGCTGGTCGTTTATATCTCAGAGGAGACATCGGGCCGATTGGGCCTTCTCTCCGGGGCCAGAAATGAATCCGTATAAATACACAGAACGGAAGATAGGTTGGATCACTGTCAAACTATTTCTGCTGGTCACTACAAATGGATCGACCCAAGAATAAATTACAGTTTGATTTGTATTCTGTCAGTGTAAATATTTAATCTGTTTTAACCCTTGAATTAAAACCTTCCTTTGTTGAGATTAGTTGAAGGTAGACATAGGGAATTGAGTTGGGAATATACATTCACAGGAATATGGCCAGTGTTGGTTTTATATTACGTCGAGGATGGTCATTGGACGATTTAATTCACCTGTGAGGGTTAATAGAAATTTCGAAGGTTAGACAATATAAACAAATTTATCGGCATTTCTCCTGAATGGTATTTTCTGTAAAGTTGGTGAGAGCCGACCAGGGAAAACAATATTTGGATAGTTTATCATAACTAAGATGGACAGGAGAACTCACGACTGGCAACTATTCGAATGGCGAAATATATTTTCGAAAAACCAAATACTGTTTTGCCATAGTACGATGTACATCTCTCACATAAAAAGATGCTTGTTATTTTTGGATCCATCATGCACTTTCCTGCAGACTAAATGGGTGCTCTTCACTTTTCTGTTGAAGATTTTTTCCTCAATATAACTAGTCCGGTCAATTTAGACATTCGAAGCTACCTAAATTCCCACCAAGCTGAAAATTAGTAAGATTGTTCAAAATATTATCAAAAATAAAATTTAAAAGTTTCTCATCTTTCGCCTGTATGGAAAAATTGTATTCAAGGTCAAAAGTCAAGAAAATGAGTTTTTCGCGATTTTCAGCAAAACGGTAAGTTTTATCATAAAAATTTTCATGAAAAAAATTATAGACCATGAAATTGTCTACAGAAAATGTATCAATACTTTGTTTTCTACGAGCCACAGTTTTTGAAATATAACGATTCAAAAAGTGGAATGAGGTAGTGTACTTAGCGCCTTTTTTAATGTAGTTTCCGCAGTAGCCTATTCAGGCCGAGTCAGTTGTGATCCTGTTCAATTTGAAACTATTGCAAAATAATGAATAATAGCAAAATTGAAAAGATAAAAGCAATTTTAATCAATTTAACTCAAAAAAAAAAGTTGTGAAATTTAATCGCTGTAACTTTCAAATTCTTCTTCTTGATATTCTTGTTCTTGTTCGTCTTCTTCTTCTTTATCTTCATCCTGAGTACATGTTGGAATCAAACGGATCCTCCACTGTTGGTGATTCAGTATAAGAGCACGACTAGCCTTGACAATGTGTATATGCCAGAGAATAAAACAGTCCGGCTTTTTTGCAATCACATTCAGCACTGCACCCCTTTTTGCAGTTGCAAAGAATTGTGTTCAGCAGTTTTTCTGGCGCAGATGAAAGTAAAGTTCTGGTTCTAAAGAATTGTTAGCCCGTCTGTAGGGTCTGGCTGATAACTAAGCCACACTTGAACTTGGTATATACCCGAAAAAGATATTGATGAGCAGCAACTGAGGTTGGAGAAAGACAAGTTGTACTCGTTTTTTACTTTTGGTATTTTTAACGAAACATGCATATATATACTTATCTGAGCAGGTAGAGCTCCGTACATAGAAAGAAGAAAGCGAATGCCATTAATGATAATTTCTTGTCGAGTCGAATTACTTTTTTTGAAACTTCAGCACATTGAACTAAATTTTGTTTAACAAACATTTTGAAAACTGTTATTTTACCCCTAGTAAAATGCAGATGTCGTATCACAGCTAGTTATTGTGTGTAAAAACAGTAAATGATTTTGCCACTTTGCAAAAGTAGATGAAATTTTTGATGAATATATTTTCGATTGATGTTGAGCTTTTCCTGGTTTCGAGAAAAAAATATTTTTTTCAGTTGGAGTTCGAGCAGTGAGTTATACGAGTAAGTCTACATCGCCACCAACAACAATAGTTGTATTTGTCAAACTGAATTGCTCTATTGCTGTTTCAATTATCAATACATTAGCATCATTATTAGCTTGTTTTACCAATATATTTTCAGCAGTAAATTTTTATTTCAACATTGAAATGAACCGAGACTTGTGAGTATTTATAAGAAATTTCTGTTGACTGGATGGAACTGTCATATTTTCATCAAATAAAATATAAATTGATGTAGATGTTACTAAAGTATTACGACGTTATAGTTATAGTTATAACTTATGTATATTTTATATTGTAAGTGTAAGTCACAATGACCGATAGAAAAATTTTTCAACATATATTATACGTGGCGTACTCATGCTTATTACGACGATTACAACTTTTTCTACATTTTGAATCGTTATATCTCAAAAACGGTGGCTCGTAGGAAAAAAGTATCGATACATTTTTTGTAGATAATTTTATGGTCTACAATTTTTGTTGAGAGTATTTTCATGATAAAACCTATCGTTTTGCTGAAAATCTCGGAAAACTAATTTTTTTGACATTTGACCTTGAATAAATTTTTTTTCATATACGGGAAAGATGAGTCACTTTTAAATTTCAGTTTGAATAATATTTTGAACAATCTTACTGATTTTCAGCGTGTTTGGAATTTAGGTAGCTTTACTCTTATTTTTTGGTATAATTTAACCGTACTATATGAAAGTTACCCCCATTTTTTATAAGTTTATTGCGCTTCCTAGTAATAAAAAGGATAATGTCAGAATTCTTTACAATTTCTATCTGATCGAACTTTTCAAAGTCTACACAATATTCACCTAATAAACCCAATGGACAATGACAGTATTTCATAGTATGTTTTGGTGACAAAAATAGATGATAGAAATCAAGAGGGAGATTTTGATTGCGATAAAATGAATCACAGGTTTACTGTATTATAGCAATAACAACAGCAAATATGTCAATTTCTTCCAAATCACCGCAAAACCCCAATGCCTCAATAATTTTTTGCTACGTAGTTTTTGCTTAGTAGTTTTTTGGTAGGGAGAAAGAAAATGAAAATTACTGTCTTTTTTTGATTTAGTGTGATTTGTACATTTGATAATCACTGAATTATCTTTCATATTTGTTTACTCAAACTGTTTAAAGTAACCAATGCTTTGAAATTGAAATGCTAGCTTCGGCACTGAATCTGTTACTTCGCTGCCTCCTAATTATTCCTAAGTTGGTTAAAATCAAAATACTTGGAGTTGGTAGCCTCATTGACCGTATCTGTCAGTAGGTTTTCATGGTTTCATTCAAAAATTATTAGATTCTTAGGATGAAAATATTAATTCTATTCGCAACGACTGATTAAGAATTCAAAAAAACAATTTTCAGCTTAACGTTTTTCTTCACATATCTAAACGATACTATGAGGTTCAAAATTCCTATTTATGATATAAGAAGAAATATTCATCCAAAACAGCTGATTTCGAGGCAACATACAACTCTAGTTTCATCCCCTTAAAAAAAACACTTCTGGTATGAAATAATATCTTTCCATATTATCTTGAAATTAGTCAGACTCAAATTTAGGATATACAGACAGAAGAAAACAATTTTTTTATTATGAATATTAACCAGTAATTCCCAAAGTGGTCCAGATGGACCCCCAGAGTTCCACGAGAGACTCGACGGGAATCTACGTTGGCGTGACCAAAAACGGATGGTTCACAATTCGTAAGCGGGGGTGCCCGAAAATTTATCTGGTTTCGATAGTGAAGAACTGAAATGTTGGCTTGACTTCTCCTATCAATGTAACAGGTAATATTTCAAGAAGCTTAGCAAGTGTTGCATGTAAAAACTCGCAAATTCCATATTCAGTACAACGTGTGAGACTTGCAAAGCGCCATCGCCGTCCGCAATGCTTGTTCGGATGTACAAAGAGAACGATGTACAACTGTGTGTGTGCTTGCAATCTTGCATACATTTGTTTTGATTCTTCACCAATATAAATATTAATATTTCATTTTCACCACACCGAATGCGGAGTTTCATAAAATAAGTGAGAATTGTTTGGTTTTTGTGCGGTGGGTAGATGTCAAGAAATAAAGTTGGAAGGAATCACTTTTTCGATTGACCAACTTCCCACTACAATCAATAATTTATGAACCAATCAATTATCACTTCTTATTCGTAGTTGAAACGCAAATTTTCATAGTTACAACTGACCTCCATATTTTTTGCCAAGTTTTGAGAACATGGTAGAAATGTAGCTGCAGGGGGTCCACCGGAACCAGCGGTCTATCAGAAAAAGAAGTTTGGGAACCTCTGATATAAACATTCTTCGACACAATCTTTAGTAAACGTGATATTTCCAAATCTTCATACATGTCGACTTACATTTCAACTAATATTGCTGCGTTATATCAACATAGGATAATAACATCACCGCGATGTTAAGTAAATTCCGACAAACTACATCGACTTTACCCTTGCAAATAATTACGAACTCCAATCTCTTTCAAGAAAACGATCCACTTTTGGCTCGAATAAGATACTCCACCTTAATAACAAAGAATTCATTTTGTGTTCGTCAGAGATATTCGTTAATCCTATCAAAAAGTTGTTATGATACAGAAGTAATCTTTCGCAGTATTAAGGTATATCAAAGATGGCCCTCGGCTGTAGAGATGGAAGTAATTGGATTTGTCTGAAAGAGTGTAAATAAACGTAAACGTTCTTCACCCCCTTATGCGAGTGACTTTGAGAATAGTAGATTTCAGGATTGAAGTCCTGATAATTATTTTTTAATGATTTTTTGACGTATTGGAGTTCCAATTTTTACGTAAAGCCGTGAATAACAGACGACAATTTGTGAATTTTTGACATTCATGATAAATGACAACATTCACTGTTCTTAGGGGTGTCCCGTTATATACAGTACGGACTTTATTAGTCTCCATTTCTTGACTTTAGAACAGGGTAAGACATGAAAGTCGAACAAAATGTTTGTAAGAAAACGACTAGGAATTCCGTAAGTCCGCCACACTATATCAGATTTTCATAACAAATGTCCATTGGAAACAGGAATAAATAGGTAACATTAATTTCAAGAGCATAAAACTAATTCATTTAATCATTTGTGAAAATATTCAAGATGTTCTCCTTGAACTGCCTGATAGTAAAACAGTCTATTTTTATACTTATTCCTAACATTTTGTCGAAGTTGTGTGATATTAACTTCCTATTTAATATATTTAGAAAAAAAAATCTTGAGTAGTTGAATCTGGTAAACGAGCGAGCCTTTACAACGTACCGAGCCTACCATTCCACATGCCTGGGTATGTCTGATCCCACCAATCCCTTTACAGGCCTACACAGGCCTCTGTCAAATACTTGGAATTTCATTTCAGATACGATTCATTTTCGTTTACAATTTCTTCCTCTTAGACGTTACAATTTTTGTGTGACCTGTGATAACTTCAGAGCAGTTTGAAAAGTAATGAATTATCATTTTTCCTACAATCCAATTCTCACACTAATAACTCCGCAACTGTTTTTTCAAATTGACAGCAGCACACATCATGGGTTAGGAATCTGAAATACCTTTTGACCGAAGAGGCACAAGAATCCAATTTTTATTTGAAAAAATAGTTGATAGCGCCCTCTGTGCGGCGACTGATGTCCCCCCATTGGCTTCATTATCAGACTTTGACATCTTGCTCAGATCAAAACTCAAGATCGGAGTTAAAATAAAGAGGACTATTTTCGTTTGAGAAATATCTGTTATTCAATCATAATAAAATCTTTTTTTTTTGAAGATCAGAAGTGTTCTATTGATTGGTGCAGTAGTTCACTTCGAACTCATATAAATGTTACGAACAGCTTATTATCTTCTATTTTTGAACCTGATCGATACATACTGATCATTGAAGTGAACAAAATTAACTGTTATCGGAGAAAAAAGCTTGAAGTTGTATCGGCAATATACATGTTGGCGTCTCACAATTACTAATTTTTTATTGAAAGCTTTTATTTTACTTGACTTGTATGTATGTCAACAAATCTTGCAAGTTTAATTTGACCCACTTCCCGGTATTCGATTGACCTGAAATTTTGCATGCTGATCCAGAACCAATGACAATGCATGTTAATCATGAACGTGACCTGATGTGTTGCCAGGATCGGCTCTGTATGAAAGATCTCCTCGGCTGTAAATAGCAGGGACACGAAATTTTGTATACGCATTCGTTTATGATAGGCAGTCGGTAGGCCCAGCATGAAATAGATGGAACATCCAGGGTCGACTTCAATAAAAAGAAAATATATCTATAGAAAAAAGTCAAATCAAGCTTTTACTTTTATATACCTACTTTCCGACTCTAAAAAGAAGAAAATAAATGGTGTAGCAAGTTGAAAGAATCCACATTCATTTGCATTGTGAAAAAATAATATTATCTACCACCCTCTAAGTTCCCAGAGTAAGAGGGTCCATCACGCAATGTGAGCAACAGGCACAAGAGGCATACCATGACTTGTTTAATTTGGGCGTCATTAGCATTGGTCTACAACCCGTCTAGGAAAACTCCAAAATCAAACCTGGAACGATGTTTCGTCAGGCACGAGTAAGCTCTAAGC
>WOGO01003254.1:0-14562 GCA_015342085.1 Leptinotarsa defecta | reverse complement strand
TCCTCGAATTTTTATTCAGTACTTTGATGAGTTGTCGCGAATGAAAGAAAGCGTTGTCAAAAACTATTAAACTATTCACATCCAAATTTGGGATCAATGTGTTTTCGAACCATTCCTCGAAAATATAAGCTTCCATGTTCTTATGATAGTCAACATTGCAGTCCTTAAGTTTTTTCCACATCATTTCAAAGAATTCGGAACCCATACTTTACTTTCTCCGCAATGCACAATGATTAGTCGCGATCCTTTGTTTGCAGGCATGTTAGGCGTACACATTCTCGAACCATCAGTCCAGCCTTTCGTAACTGTGTAGTGAGTATCATACCAAGTTTCATCTAAATAAAAAATGTGTCAATATTCAAATGCATCCGAATCTCTTTCACTCATTCCCCGATTTCTGTTCGTCACCGTAACATGACTCCAGATTCAATTTTATGACTCTTGAGCCAATCATAAAAATCGGTTAGTAAAAATTATCCAATACGAACCACCAATTCTTCAGTCCACGTGGACTAATTCATTGCGGCATAATTCCTTTGTATTGGTTTTTTGACCTTTGAGAGTGCCGCCAACTTTAAGAGTGCACAATATAGTTTACCTCGATTATACCGTACTGTATCGTTGTATATTGAAAGACTTGTTTTGACAAAATGTATCAGTTTATATGAGAATGGTTCAACAATACGAAACCGGTCGTAACAAATATGCTTTACAAACTGCATTTCTCAGCTGCCTGGGGTTATTGTTCTGTCGGATATTACTGATGTACAATACCCACTCTTCTATCTCTCTGATCAAAGACGTTTCTCAGACGCTCTAATCTGAACCGCGATTACGGCTCCGTTGTCAAATCACTTAGCAGAATAGAAATATAGTTTTTGTAACACACGTCACCTTCGAACCTAACACAATCAACTTTCCATCTCTTTGTCGGTGTTGGCCTCAGCGTCTCTTTGACGTCACGAGAAACGACCTAATTTTCCCTTCTCGCCCTTCCGCCCAAACAGCTCGGGGGGTTGCGCCATCCTTCGTATGACGTCATCTCCGAAACCGTCATATCGATTACACCGTATAGTCTAGTTCACGAGGGCTATTCAGCAGAATTTGATATCGTGTTCACAGAAAATTACGAATATAATGGAGCTGTATTTCGATACATAATTTCGTAGAGTGATTTACTATTTGAGCCAAATTCCTCGACCAGATACAGTGTGTCTCATATCGAGTGTCCATTAGAAGTTTGATGCACTGGGCTTTTTCGAAATATTTTTCAATCTACAGGGTACCCAGTAAAACATGGCATTGCATAGTGTGGGATGTTACGCATTTAGAGTTGTCTCAAATGAACTGAGCACATCTACAGCGAAGATGAAGAGCTATGATTGAGACTCATTTGAGATATGGAATTGCCTTTTGGGGATTTTGCAGTCAACAATTACTACAATCAATGTTTGCCCACAAAAAGGCAGTTAGATACCTATGCAAAGCTCGAACCCTGAAGACCATTATTTATCAGCAAGGGCATTCTAACCCTCACCTGCATTTTCATTCTAGAGTCTGTATGTCTGATACACAAAAACCTTAATACAGTGGATACCCCAAAATGTCAAATGAAATATGTTACACGGCAAATATCGAAAAACAAAATAAACCTCTTTCTATTCCGAAATCTACTTTGACAAAAAACTCTCTGACTAATGAAAGCAAAAAAATATATAACCACGTGCCTTCCGATAGCAGAAGTGACAATATTTAACACAAATTCAGAGAAATAATGAAAGAAGCTCTACTCAAAAAGCATTTTATAATCTCGAGGAACTTTACAGTAAAACTCTGCTATGATTTTATTCTCAGTATGTATTATTTATATTTTATTTGCTATTTTAGCTCATTTCAATGTGGTTTTTTTGTATACTCGCTAATTTTTTCTATATTTGACATATGTTTATTGTTCAACTGATAAGTATAGGGTTATTCTACTTTTGTAAATCTTTTGTATATTTGAAAAAGCACTCTTTAACATTTTTTTCCTCACATGCTTTGTTAATAAGAACTTGATTTTTTGGAAAGTAAAGTATATTTCTTTCTCTCTATGTCTCTATTAAATTTGGGATGTACTGTTTGGAACCTTTGGTGTAGTAATGAGCTTTTTCCCAACACCAATCACCTCGACATGTGTTTCGATCACCAAGTGATAATCTTCCTCAAGAGGAAGATTAAACTGTTTGATGCCCGACTCACGATCGGAGGGCCGGAAGTTCTAAAAAATAAAATTTTAGGATTTTATGGGTGAAAACAGAGCAAAAGTTATGACAAAAAACACTGAAAAGTTCAAAGTATTCAACAGTCTCTATTTTCAATGAAAACTTATTTGAAGGGTCTGGTTTGTTTTGCAGATTTTTATATAAAGTAGGTTCTCAAATATTAGATAATAATTTGACCTCAAGTTTCTTTTTCAACGCTGATCGAATTTGATAAAATTTTTCTTGATTTCATAAAATGGAACACTCGCTATTCCATTCAAAATGGTGATCAGGTGATCAACCCTCCAGGAAAAATGGAAAAAAAATGTTTGCAAAGATAATTTGCTCAAGAGGCTCAATCTTGATAACATAGAGTTTGTTTTCGTACAACATCATAATTTTTTTTTAAATCATCATAGAGAAATAATCTACAAAAGAATTTACATCTTTTAGGATCTAGAGAGTTCAGATGTAATAATTTTCATACAATAATAATAATAGTTATAATAATAATGATAAACGTCCTTATTATTGAAAAGGGCGGAATTGAAAAAATATATGCAAAAGTTAATATACTTAGTTTATTTGTTTGAAAATAAAGGGCGATGATCAGTCCAGTTTCTGAATGAATTCAACCACTGAACTGTTCTTCCACTCAACCCTAAAAATGCGTATATAGGTATAAAAACTGTAGTAACCTACAGGCAAACTTTTTATTCGTAATTCACCTCATAATCGCACATTGGTTAATTCAAAAACTTTTCTGAACCCAAAATTCTCATGAAACCTTTTGTTAAGTTTTTAAATTTGAAGCCTGGATTTTTTCCTATTTCTTCCTATATTTCAAGGTTTCAGAAAAGATTCTCTCTGGGAGAATTTGAGGAAATATTTTCCATTTTCATGAACAATGAAATTTGTTGAAAACATGAAAAACAAATAAATTAAGATTTTTTTTTTAATTTTGACTGTATTCATAAAAGCTATATGATTAGAATTTTAAAACTTTTCGTTATTTATGAGATCTTCAAATTTGTTGGATTCTAATTAATAATGTGAATGATGACTTTCAGGCAAGAGAGCAGTAAAAATTATTTTTCTCAAAAATGGGTCCTCAATATCGATATTTTTCAATGTGAATCTTCATTCTGAAAAGAATCTTTGATTAACAGAAACATAATCAAGAGAAAAATTAGATTGATTTTTATTGCAAACGGATTACTGTTGAGTCAGTTATATAGCAAGTATTAATTTTTTCATTCCTCAATATTGATATTTCATGGATTGAATTACTTTTTTATTAACCGCTCGTTGTCACCAGTATTTTCAACGCTGAATGAAAATTGTAAATATTGATGTTGCAGTTTCGGAAGAACTTTGAGTATCCTTTTCTTGAATTTTGAATATTTTCAATAGTTTTTGAGATATTCGCAAAAAACGAAACCATCTATTGATCTATTCGCGGGCAGATGGCGCTGTACGTAATCTCCTTGATATAATTGGAACTCACTTTACATGTATTTCTTCATTTGAAAAATAATAAATATTAAAAATAATATTTTTTTAATAAGTTTAAAACAATAACGAACGAAAAATACTAGTATTATTGTAAAAAGTTAAAAATCATATTTTTTTAAATGAGCTTAAAACAATAACGAACGAAAAATACTAGTATTATTGTAAAAAGTTAAAAATAATATTTTTTAAATGAGCTTAAAACAATAACGAACGAAAAATACTATTATTATTGTGAAAAAGTTAAAAATAATATTTTTTTAATAAGCTTAAAACAATAACGAACGAAAAATACTAGTATTATTGTAAAAAGTTTAAAATAATATTTTTTTAAATGAGCTTAAAACAATAACGAACGAAAAATACTAGTATTATTGTGAAAAAGTTAAAAATAATATTTTTTTAATAAGCTTAAAACAATAACGAACAAAAAATACTAGTATTATAGTAAAAAGTTAAAAATAATATTTTTTCAAATAAGCTTAAAACAATAACGAACGAAAAATACTAGTATTATTGTGAAAAAGTTAAAAATGATATTTTTTCAAATGAGCTTAAAACAATAACGAATGAAAAATACTAGTATTATTGTGAAAAACTTAAAAATAATATTTTTTAAATAAGCTTAAAACAATAACGAACGAAAAATACTAGAATTATTGTGAAAGAAGCGTGAGCGCTTTGTACCATATTTTTTGTATTTCTAGCACCCGTCGCTTTTTTCAGAATAATACTAGTATTCTTCGTTCGTTATTATTTTAAACTTATTAAAAAAAAACTTTTTAGTTTTACGTTCTTTAAAAGCGTGTTTTCTAGTTTTTTAAACTATATGTATTGTTCAACTAAACTGTTTATAATCTTTGAACAATTTGTTAGTGCAACTTGGCTCGAATCCAAATTCGCTCCGGGTGAAATTACGAATCAAGTGACACCCCAATCATAATTTTCTGTAAAGGCGAACTCAACTTCTGCGAAACGTAACTTATGGACTAGACTAAAATAAGTCCCGGGGATTTCTTTTCGATAAACAAGTTAGAGGAAATGCCCGCAAGGGTGCAGCGGTCGAGATGATTGTCTTGTCGATTGTTTTTGTTAAACAGGAAATGATCTCCATCTCTCCTGAAGATGTTTATGTGAGCCGTTCATCACGGAGGCGGCGATCGAAAAAAGAAATGTGCCACGAACCAAGTGAGCGTGTAGATACAACGGAAAAGAAATATATTTCGAGGGTCTCTGAGAATTATTCAGCCACACGAAGAATAAGTTGGGTGTTCTAGTAGTCTGAAGCACAAATCACGAATGGTTTGCATGGTAACATGCCATCTGTGTGAAAAAATATCTCGAAACATTATTTGGCGGCCTCTCATCGCAATTTTTTCTTGTTGGGTGGTCAGTAATGTCGAATTGTAATTCCTAATTATTATTCAACCCTTTTCCGGAAAAGAAATCATGATTACTCATGGCAATCTAAATGAACAAGAACTTATCCAGCAGTTTTTGAATAAGAACTTTATCAGGCACCACAGTAACAACACTAATTGAAGAGTTTGCTGTTCTTCAAAAAGACTACAGATCTAACTTCTCTCAGGTATAAGTCGACGTGTGGCAAGGTCAAGTTATTAGAAACTCAAGTTTATAAATGAATAAAATGGAAGTGTAGTCCAATGTTTATCAAACACGAGATGGTTACTGGAATATTCAATAAATATAGTTTATAGAAGTAAAAAACACGCTTTTAAAGAACATCCAACTGAAAAGTTAAAAATAATTTTCTAAAATAAGCTTAAAACAATAACGAAGGAAAAATACTAATACTATTGTGAAAAAAGCGACGGGCGTTTGATATACAAAAAAAAAGCACCCGAACTTTTTTTACAATAATACTAGTATTTTTGGTTCGTTATTGTTTTAAGCTTATTTAAAAAAAAAATTCAACTTTTTAGTTCGATATTCTTTAAAAGCGTGTTTTTTAGTTTTTTAAGCTATATTTATTTTCAATTTTTTAGTTTCGTATGGCATAAAAGCGTCTTTTTTTAGTCTTTTTGAACTATGTTTATTTTATCTATTCTTTGGGGCCAATCAGCCGAATATTGTTTAGAAAAATAACAATTGATATTTTCCGATTCCGGAGAGGGAGCCTGAAAATCAGCTACCAAGCCCAAGGCAGCAGGCGCGAAAAGGAAGGTTACAAATAAGGCAGCAAGCGCGCGTGTTAATAAAAGAAAATACTTTTTTCAAATGAAGAAATACTTGTGAAGTGAGTTCGAATTATATCAAGGAGGTTACGTTCAGCACCATCTGTCCGCGAATAGATCAAGCAATAATGTCGATAATTCTGTCAAATACAGATCCAGATATGAAATGAAAAGGAGAGTTACAAACGAACAAACATACATACATACATACAGGTGAAGCTAATATAAAGCGTGTAAAAAACGATGAATACATGAAAGATAGCAATAAAAAATTGAAGGGGTAATATTTTTAGGAGTGACTAATTTTTGGGAAAAAAGTTTTTGGCTTTCTACTACTCCATCTTGATACGAAAAATTGTGGGAATCTTCCAAAAAAAGGAAGGAAGCAATCAATTTTCATTAGATGTGTAGATCATGCAAAGAAGTAACTTTTAGATGCAAACTGGAAGAGAAAGCCCTCCTGAAACGGCTACTTTCATATAAACATTGAATTACACGAAAGAAAAATTCTTTCGAAACAAATACTTTTATATGAACACTGTATTACACAAAAAACACTTTTCTCTACTCAGTTTGTACTCCAAACATTCGTTATGGAATTGAATAAGATATCATTCACAGGATCTCTTCACAATACTAGTATTTCTAGTATGGAGTGTGTTTTAATTGAAGTTTTCGCAAAAGTTATCAAGGAATTGTAGATTCATCTGATAGAGTAGTAAACAAAGTCTTCTTGAAAAGTCAGATTCAAAGTTTTGCCCCTTCATTCATGAGGTATGGGCATCAAGACGCCTAGAGGTTTCTTAGTTATCTTTCAGAAGGTTTACATGAGGACGTTAATAGAATTAATGACAAATCTAAACCAATCTCAACGGAGATTGACAACAAATTGAACGACAGTGATAAAGCAAAAAAATCATGGATATTTGAGTATATATTATGAGTATATTGAGTATATATAAGTGCACACACTGTGGACACTCATCAGTAACCTTTGATCCTCTCTGGGATATGTGACACCCCATACCATAATTGAGTTTGTCACAATGCTTGAATTCCTTAACAAGAGACGAAACTTTGAATGAAAAGAATGAAATGTACAAAGTCCCTATCAACCCATAAGCTTCCCCGTATTTTAGTATTTCATTTTAAAAAATTTTCTCCATCGAAAAGATTTAGAGACAAATTAGGAATATAATATATGTTCACAGGTACAGCTGTTTAGCATGTTTAGTTTGTTGGTGACAGGCATAAAAGTTAATAGTGTTTTGCGTGTTCGGCAATTTTCTGCAATCGCAAAAAAGGGCCAAAGCATTTGCATCACATTTTGTGTAAACCATGGAAATAGGTGCTCAGCAACCATATTCACCAGATTTGCCCCCCTGGGACTTTTTCATGTTCCCAAGATTGAAGAGACCCATGAAAAAACGGTGATTTGCGACGATTGAAGAGATAAAAACCGAATTGCTGAGTTCAAGGATATACCAAAAAGTGGGAAAAGCTGGTACAAGTGTATAATATCTGATGGGGACTACTTTGAAGGGAACGAATTAGAAATTTATGGATTAACAAATATATTTTGAAAAAAAAAACGACAGTTCACTTTATTTTTTGAAAAGACCTCGTATCCCCGTAGACTTTTGTGTTTGTGACTTGAATCACATGTTTTCATCGAAATTACAGCATAGCTCTTTAATTTTGCAAAGAGTAGAATGAAAAACAAAAAATAACCTAGATCCAGAACGGCAGTAACAAATGAATCCGCTCATCCATATAGAAAAGAAAGCCTTATCAACGAACAGTGGGACATTCACGGGGGATTTGAGTGGAAAATTCGTAGAATGTAATGTTCGTTAGAGCAAAGAAAAACGTACTGGCTTTGCGGTTATTTCTCCATATCCCTTTGAAATATTCAAGTCGAACTTCATGAAAGGGATAAATTTTCTCGCATGTATTCCACAAAGTAAAAGCCACTTTCCGCCTCGATTGTGCTTTCGTGTTTTATTTAATAGATATGCATTTTCTCGATGCACATTTCCGAGAAATCATCTTCGGTAAACCTCCGCATATCAAACTTCCAAGCGTCTACTTTATATTTTCAACGTGTATTATTTTATGGAAATTTTAAATTCTCCTTTTGTTGGTTTTCTTGTTTTTTCGTTGTTATTATTATTCTGATATATTAAACGAAATGAATTCGAACGGTTTCGAAAATAACTGGGTCTTAAATAATAAACCTGAGAAAAAAGAGAGATTGAGTCGATGTGCGTGTGTAATAATAACTACTGTAAAACATGAATATAGAAAACAATCAATACTATTAAAAATAGATATTCTCCACCATGCATGTTTGCCTGAAAGCGAGAAACTCAAAAAACTACCCAAAAGAGTCCCTCAAGAAAGCATCTTAAGGCCACTTTCATTTACAACATACGGGGGTGCTCTGGAAACTTTCCGACCTAACAAAAATACACAACATTTTTTCAGATATTTTTTCATTTTTCAATATAGTCTCCTTTTAACTCCACACACTTTTCCCATCGATGCTCCCATCTCTCTAACCCGTCCAAATAGTACTCGGCGTTTTTCTCTGCAAAATAATTATTCACAAAGATCATTGCCTCTTCAAATAACGAAAATTTCTGTCTTCCGAGAACAATTTTTAGATGAGGAAACAAAGAAAGTCGCTTGGGGCTAGATCTGATGAGTGAGGTGAATGGACAAGAAGTTCAAACAAGAAGTGGATGGACAAGAAGTTGTGTCTTCGTGAAACAGGATTTTTTTTTCAGCAAAAGTTCTGTTCTCAACTTGTTAAGTAATGATGTGTAGTATGCTCCTGTAATGGTGTTTCCTTTTTGAAGATAATCGATTAAAATAATTCCATGACTATTTAAAAAAACAGTCGCCATCACTTTCCCAGCCGAAAAAACAGTTTTTGCTTTTATTGGACCAGGTTCCCCCTTTGCAGTCCACTGTTTTGACTGTATTTTTGTTTCGGGCCTATTATGGTTTACCCAAATTTTATCTACAATAATTAACCCGTAACTACTACCCACATAAATATGTTACTCAACCACTACAACTGGGTCCCAGGGACCCGTTACAAAAATAAACAAAAAAACTGAACTATTCTGCAAAAATGTATTTCAAAATAAAAACAAGTATTCTATGATATAATGTTGACTCATATCATGTATAAAAAAATCACAAACAATTTGGACAACAATTTGGACAGAACTTTTTTTTCTGGAAACTTCAGCAGGTAGCTCAATAGGGCGTTCTGGATCAATATTGAAGATATCGGAGGCTGTATCTCGTAATTTTCGATTAACTTTCCGGTTGGAAATTAAACGTCTAATTTGTCTCACTCACTATCATCGGAATCATAGTCTTGATCATCAAATTGCCACTCAATTTCACTGGCTGTATCGTAATCACTCATTTTCTCAAAATCCATTTCTTCAACATCACTTGCATTTCCATAATCAAGTATATCTTCAATAGCACGCAACCGATCTCTTTCATCATTCGAAACATTATCTTTGTTTTCAATATGTTTCCAAAATTCAACATTATCTACTATTTTCATCAACTCTTCATCCGATAACGGTCTATTAGCCATTGTATCTAAGAACAGTTAGTCTCTGTTAGTTGAAAACAATAAAAACAAATCAAAATTGTTTCTTTACCTTTTATAAAATCATGTAGAAACTATAACGTTAAAAATACCCACCGGTCCCGTGGACCCAAAATCAGTTCAAATTTGTTAAAATGGATTCAAAAATTAATGTGCGCTCGTCGGCCGTTCGATTGCAACTATTTTGAGGAATACTCAAGAGTAGGGACGCGAGCGATTACAGAAAAAATCGCGATGACATACGACGTCTGTTAAAAGAATAAGGTGCATTTTCATTTTTCTCAAAAAAATAGCTAATCATTCATCAATTTCCATTTTTCCACTTCGACGTAGGCCCCCCTTAGATATAATACACCTGTCCCAGCGTTCTAACTTCTAACGTCCGAAACTGGAAACAGCACAAGACATGATGCGTACAAGCAAAAAATCTCAAACAGTTCGAAATAGTCTCGGACACTTGTTTGAACCAGAACGCATTTTGAGGAGACCACTGTGCCACCTATCGTATATATGAAGAGATAAAGACGAGAAAATACTATTGATCATATCCATTTTCTTATGTAGTGTATCCTCATAGTCAGTTCAAATGTTATCTAACCTCAATCATCAATTTTTTAAATCAAATGTAGTTAGGGTGTTCTGTGGTTTAGGATCATTTCGCAGTCGAAACCAGAACAGATGAATGATCAGTCCGAAATTATCCTCAATAAACCAGTACGCTCTATATCAACTGCGCATGATACTAACGTCCTAGAACCTGAATTTCGTAGAACCAATACAAACGAACAAACCTTTTAGTCTTAATAGGTAGTCAGCAGGTAGTCGGTTGGTATAAGTCTCAGAGTAACAAAAGACAATAAGTGGTCTATTATTTTGTGAGATGTGTCATGTGTCAGTTGGATAAAGTGTTTGGTTATCTTGTGCCTGAAAAAGTATTCTTCAGAAGATGAATTAAGCAAGTGATTTCTTCAAACAAACTGTATTTTGAAAATTCGAGACTATGTTGGCTTTACAACAGTATTCAGGAAGTAGTGATGAAGATTGTGGAGAGGATAATCATTCTTCAAATGTGGAAGTGTTTCCAACTATTCCTAAAAATCCACAGTTATTACAAAAACAGCTTGCGATATGTTCGGCTCCCGACGTAATTCCAACGGGTTTAGATGAAAAAAACATTTACATCCATCCTGAAACAACAGAACTAACCTTCAATCCCAAGTATGAAGAGTTGTTTGCTCCATTGGTTGGACCAAAAAATCCTTTCAAAACACAACAACAAAGTATCGATAGAAACATTTTATCAGGCCATGTAGAACCAGCTCATGTCAGTGATTTTCAGTTTGAAAACCAAAGACGAACTTTCACAAGCTATGGTTATGCCCTCGATCCATCTGTTAGTACTGATGGTCAGGTTAAAGTGGTAGGTTCCACAGATGAAGGCAAAAATCCTGATGATATCAAAACTGTTTTTGAATCATCAAAGGACAGACCTTTGGACAAAAGGAAACGTAAAAGAAATGCTGACCCTAGTGACATTGATGGTTTTTTGGGGCCGTGGGGTGGTTTCGTCGATGAACAAAAAATTGCTAAGCCTAGCGAAGAAGAACAAGCAGAATTAGATGAACTAATATCTAAAAAGAACAAAAGAGGTATGTTTCATTTATTCAATCCACAATATATTTTTATAGTTCAATAGAAACAAATATTGAATGAACTTCTTCTCCAGAGAAGAATTAGAATTTTAACTTTTTGTAATTATGTTTTCTGGTAATTCATTGTGCAATTGACAAATTTCTGTATGAAAATATACGCTGATAAGACTCTTGCTTATTGCAGATTCAAATTGAGTTTGGATTAATTCAGTTAGTACTGTGTAAATTCAAAGTATTTTTACAGAGAATAATATTTTATTTATCAGTATCTTGTTGTAGGTATTTATTAATTTCGCCTAACAAAAATAACTGAGAAATTATGCAATACTTATCTTAACATTTCATAGACTAAAATCTGTCTTTCTCTTTTGTTTTTCCAAAAGTAATGAACTGAATGAATTCCAGTTTTTCTTTTCATATAATATTACTGACTCATCTAGAAAATTCTGAATCACATAAATCGTATACACTAGCGATTTTCATTTCTTTATAACAATTATTTTTGCAGGTAAACCTACAGAAGATAAACCTGTTGAAGAGAAATCTGTTCTTCACATCAAGGACGCTGTTGATTATCAAGGTCGGTCATTCTTGCATGCTCCACAAGATGTAGGTGTTAATCTTAAATCAGACACACCACCAGAAAAATGCTTTTTGCCAAAATCTCATATTCACACCTGGTCAGGTCATTCCAAAGGAATTGCAGCCATTCGATGGTTTCCAAGAACAGCACATCTATTTTTATCAGCTAGTATGGATTGTCGTATTAAACTTTGGGAAGTGTATAATGAAAGAAGATGTATAAGGACATATTATGGCCATCGACAAGCTGTAAGAGATATCAATTTCAATAACTCTGGAAAACATTTCCTCTCTGCTGGTTATGACAGGTTGGTATTATTTATTATTGTTTTATATATGGATTTTATTATAGTTATATTGTCGTTTCTTTTACCGTGTTCCTCCAGGGTTGATTATATGTAGTTCTCTCTTGGTTACTTCAAAGCATTCATCATAAAAAAAACATTCAACTTTTTAGACTATTGCAGTTCAATATGTGATGGTAACAGACAGACCAGTGCAAATTTTTCTTTAACGGAATCTGGGTCTTGAATGATCTTTGAAAATAATATCTTTTTTTCCATGATATTGAAATGGATATTTTTCAATGCAATGTATCTAGAGGACAGCAATAGTGTTCAGTTGATAATATCGAACTCCCTATCTCATATTTGAAGCAGAAAGTGTTTTTGGTGAGAGGATTGACGAGTTCTCTAATATTCATGGAAGAAATACTGCTACTGCTTTTCCTTTTGAGAATATATTTCTTGACGTTTAACACTAAAACCACTAGATTCAAATACAACCAGACATAAATTCTCTTCATATATTAAGATATTATATCAAATTTCCTTTACGAGTATGAAATATATTTGATTCTAATTTTTTCTAGATATATCAAATTGTGGGATACGGAAACAGGGCAGGTTCTTTCAAGATTCACCAGCAGGAAAATTCCTTACTGTGTCAAGTTCAATCCTGACAAGAATAAGCAGCACTTATTTGTTGCGGGAACTTCAGATAAAAAAATAATATGCTGGGATACTAGATCAGGTGATATTGTTCAAGAATATGATAGGCATTTAGGAGCAGTCAATTCAATTACATTTGTGGACGAAAATAGGAGATTTGTGACCACGTCTGATGATAAGTCACTGAGGGTATGGGAATGGGATATTCCAGTGGATATGAAGTATATCGCCGACCCAACTATGCACAGCATGCCTGCAGTCACTCCAGCACCGAATGGTAAGTTGAAACGTTAAATTTTTAATACCCTCATCGACAATCCACATTTTTTATTTATGCGGATATTGACTTGTTTCTTAATTTCAGGAAAGTGGCTGGCATGTCAGAGCATGGACAACAAAATAGTCATCTTTTCGGCTATGAATCGCTTCAAAATAAACCGCAAGAAAACTTTTACTGGTCATATGGTAGCAGGTTATGCTTGCAGTTTAGATTTTTCACCGGATATGAGTTACTTGGTTTCTGGAGATGCTGATGGAAAGTGTTATATTTGGGACTGGAAGACAACCAAACTTTATAAAAAATGGAAAGCACATGACAATGTATGCATAAGTGCTTTGTGGCATCCTCATGAATCTAGCAAACTGATAACGGCAGGTTGGGATGGACTCATTAAGTATTGGGATTAATTCTCTTCCACTTCAGAAATTATAAATCATCGTGGTGAACACTTGATTTATGCCAGATAATCATTGTATATAAAGCTGTAATATATCTTATTTAGGGAAATATTAATTGTTAATTATCTCTACTCAAATGGCTTTACTTTCAGGATGATCTTGTTTATGGTAGTTGAATGGATCAGCCTGGCACCACTGATGAGACCTTGGTGGGTCGAAACAGTGGTGTCAGTGATGTCTGTGTTGACAAATGAATCGTGCCCATTGAAAATACTGGATACTTTTGTTTTCAATCCTAGAGTCAATGTTGTTTACATAGAGAATAAACAAAATAGGACCTATTATGGAGCCCAGTACTACACCCATTGTTATGTTCCTACATTCGGAGTTTAACTTGAAAGTATTATTTTTCAACCTTTACAATGACACAAATTGACCCCGGTTCTGGGAAATTAATCTATCCAACTGAGTGAAACACCTCTTATACCATAATTTTCCAGTTTTAAAGCAAGTTTTTCATGATTGACACAGTCAAATGCACAGCTCAAATCACAGGAGAACTGCTAAACAATCACCAATATTTTCTTGTTAGACTTGCAGACTGGCAGTATACAAATCTAAAGAACTGAACTTTAAACGTTCGATCCAGTCTCAGGTATACCTAGACTGTAGGTTGAATAGACTGACGCATATCAGAAAACAACTACTTCCCTGACTAATACCACGAAGGGCGTTGGATTATATACGACAGGCGTCAGTGCAGGAATCTTCACAGAAAATTTCCTGCATATGCAATTGGCAATACAACTGAAACAGTCGACCTTCAATTTTGGAACGGCAACACTTGCAGACCAGTTTCGGGCTGATTAGCCACTCGTCAGTGCAAGATAGTGGCCATCATCGGCCTAAAGTCAATGATATTCCATAAAATCGGAATTCTTTCAGGGTATTTCATTCCTCTTCCTAAGTTGGAGCAAACAACAAAATGTCGCTCCATCTAGTGGACGAGGTACTAACCAACTGCATATCCAAAATTTGAAAGATTTCTCTGAATAAGGAAGAAAAACTTTCTTATTAGTCAGTGGGCTATGCTTGAAGACTGGCAGTAAACAA
>WOGO01003253.1:0-14564 GCA_015342085.1 Leptinotarsa defecta | reverse complement strand
GGCAATTTCACTGACAACCACTTTAACAGCAGCACGCACTACGGCACTTGGAGCCATTTTATTTTCAACAGTGTAGCAAATAAACTTGAAAATATGCAAACACCAAACAACAAGCAAGTTTAGTGGCGGCAAGTACTTTCCGCCAGTAAACTTGCCAAATGTAAATGAGTCTTAATACAAGATTATTATCTACCGCCCATTGGAATGAAATTGATAATTGCCCTCGCCTTCATAATGAAAACTCGTTATTATTACGAAAAACCATTGATACATTCACGGAAAACATAGCCGCTTTGAAAATTCTGAAATATCCTGTCTCCCAATGGGACTTTGTTCTCACACAGATGCTTCTCAAACGTTTGGATTCTATTACAATATCTCGTTTTGAACTGAATTATGGCTCAAATGATATGCCCAGCTTCACGTAATTAGTCGATTTCCTGAAAAGGCAATGTACCGCTTACGAAACAATTGCTTCTACAAGTAGTCGGCAATCAACTCACTCGACAAAAAATGTTCCCGCAGATTGCCAAAAAAATAGCATTTCTTATTTTTCGAACAGCACTAACAATCGTTATGCAAAAGTATTGATTATGCAAAAGTATTGATCATCTCATTGATAAATGTCCCCAATATTTCAATAAATCGCCCCAATAACGATTCAATTTTGTTAAACAAAACAAGTTATGCAATAATTGCCTCAGCAATTCTCACACGTTACGTTTTTGCAAATCTAGTTCTTCATGTATGCAATGTAATTCTAAAACCCATCATTCTACTCTTCATATAGATCGCTCCGAAAATTCGCGTTCCACAAATAATAATAGAAACACGGATACATTTTCTAATGATCTTCCTACTTCAAATGTTACAATTTCTGGTTCTTTGACAAGTTGTGCTTTCGCAATGAAGCCTGAATCCAACCCTGCTAACAAACCTGATAATCTCAATTTAGCAGACTAAACTTTAACGAATCTGGCCCGGTAGAAATTCTACTTGGAGCTAATATTTTCTCGAGAATTTTATTGAATGAAAAAATTCTCTCTCAAGACAGTAATCTCCCTATAGCTATCAATACAACATTTGCGTATTTTTTGATGGGTGAATTAAAGCCTGATTATCCTCCCAAAATTCATTCTTTTTTCACCACCGAACGCATTTTAGATGATTCTATTAAAATTTTTTGGAATCTGGAAGAGGTTCCACAAGTCACCAACTTTTTTAAAAGATGCTTGCGAAAATATATTTTGTGAGACTACAACGTGCACGGTAGATGGTAGGTACATGGTTTCATTGCCTTCCAACAATAAAGACATTACATTCAATAATTCAAAATTACCAGCCCTTCGTCGTTATCTCCTTTTAAAAAAACGTTTTGTTAGAGATTCTACTTTATATAGGGAATACTCTGCATTCATGCAAAATTATTTAAACAATGATTACATGAGTTCAACTTCACGAAGAAGTGAAAACTCATATTACCTTCCACATCATCCAATCTTCAAAAATGATACATTACGGCTAGTATATGATATCATCATTGACATTAGTTGCGAGTGAGACGTTGATGAGTAAACATCAAAGTTATAGAGCAGTGACAATTTTCAGCATTTAGATACGCTATCGCCTAAAAAGTATTTTAGGCCGATAAGCGATGGAATAACTATTAAACAGAGTTCACCACTTCCGTAGGAATTATTCCAGAGACGCAGTTCTTGTGTTGATGGTGGCAATACTAGATCGGTATGACGTTTCCAGTTTAGAGCTGGCAAAGTCGTACAAATATTTTGAAAAGGTAATGGAACAAAACATTCTAAATCGCAAACCCAAATATTACCAACTCTTCGAAGCTCTGCCAAGCTACGAAGAGGAAAGATACGATCCAGATTTCGACGACCTCCCCTTGGACGAAGAAGAAATCCAAGGTGAAAATATGTCACAAAAACGAGCGGCCACTCCCGAGCCCCCCGTTGAAAAAACAAAAATCCCGGCTACTGAAAAGGTACAAACTCAGCAGCCGAAGAAGAAGACAAAGAGTGACCGAACAAATCCTGGAAAAACCGATGACGTCACGGCCGGTGCGTCACAGGTACCGAATAAACCGGAAGTGTCTAATCCGAAGACAAAACAGGTAGCTCAGAAGGATAATCCCCTAACAAACATTGAAAACACACCCGAACAGATGGATTTGGATGTAGAACAAAAGGTCGAAGAAGCCCCGGCAACAAACCAGGGGGAAATAAAAACAAAAAATGAAAAACCTCCGCTAATAACCATACGAGCGAAGGATAAATGGAAAAATTTCAACACGATCACCGCCGCGCAGAATATCAACATATCTCGGGCGGTGAACACAAATGACGGGATTAAGGTTCACCTTAAGTCCATAGAGGATTACAGGAAGGTAACAAAATCCCTTGACAAAGAAAAGATACCTTACCATACCTACTCGGTACAAGCCGAGAAACCGTTGAGAGTCGTTTTCCGGGGAGTCCCAGAAGCCCTGGAAATAGACGATATCAAAAAAGAATTGCAAGGGAAAGGATTTGAAATCATTTCCATCGCTCGTATGAGCAAAGCAAACAAGAAGCCTATCCCCTTCGTATTAGTCCTGGTCCCTAGAAGCCAGGCTAACATATATGAAATTAAAGAAATACAAAATGTCCGCGTTACCGCACAAACGCAAAGGCCACGTCATAGAGCATGACAATGCTACAGGTGTAAGAAGTTCGGACACACACACAGCGGAACTGTAAAGCAGTCCCGGCCTGTGTAAAGTGCGCCGGACGGCACTTGTCAAATGAGTGCAAAAGACCTAAAAACTCCCCGATGCGGTGCTTCAACTGCAAGGGAGAACATCCAGCAAGTTTTCACGGGTGCCCAGAACGTCCCGAAAATAAGAAAAAGGCCTCAGACGGGCCTACAGACGAAAGACAGCCCCCAAACCCGAGAATAGTCGATCAAAATAGAGTAAGAAGCGGAATCTCATACGCGAGAGCCGTATCAACTAGAGAAAATTCCTGCAACTCTCCCGAGGGTCTCCCAACGGCCCTAGGGCAGCTGCAGGAAATTCTCACGAAGTTTCCGGTTCTGCAAGCCATGCTCGCTGGAAATAAATAAAAAAGAACATGTCTTAACGACAAAAAAAGGATAACAGAAGACGCTGCGACTTCTGACAATTTGCTACAAGCTACAAGAAAGTGATAGAGACTTGTCCTTATCACCCTAACACATGAAAAAAACATTGAACTAGACTAAAGAACAATTAGCTGAAAGGGTAGGGGGGCTTGGGTTCGGACACCTGACTTAAAAAAGACAGTGCAGGAGTGTAATAGTGTTTATGTGGGACAATGTGGTCGAAATTTCCAAAAACGGTATGCTGAACATGAAAGGTCCTTCAGACTGGAAAAAAATGATTAGACGATTTCAAACCATTACTTGGCATGCAACCACAAGTTCCCGAATCTAAACGATACGGAAATTTTACACTATGCAAAGGTTTCAGAAAGGAAATCATCATATAACCTATCAATGATATCGAAAATGTTGTAAAAAAATATGTTCAACATCTCAAGTGATCATCAATACGGTTAGTGGAAGAAAAAATCGACAGGAACACTGTAATCGAAAAACACGAAGAGTCTCAGGTTGTCTCAGGTTATTCTCCATTTGACAACTGACAATTGTGTAAGGTTCGTCTAAAGAGGCAAACTAAAAGAATGAAAATAGCTAAACACTTAACAAACGAACAAACTTTGCAAGAGAACCGGCATAGATAAAAAACAGTTTCGGGAAAATTCATCTATGGTACCTATGGAAACATTTGGCCACCAGTAATTCTCTTAATGTTTTTTAAAACTGTACATTGTTTTAGAACCTTTTATTTCTTACGGTAGTAACTTAAACAGTCAAGGAGCCACAGCTTCACATGAATTATATTGTAATTGTGTATTACTGAGCGATTATAAATACAAACAGAACTCGAAAATAACCCAATGACGGTAACGTTAAAATCTTTAGATTCTTAAAGTGATCCCTGCAAGATGACTTTTTCGATATTCTAGCTGAAATACGAATAATTCGCTTTTGGGCAATGAAAACGATTGCTGATGAACTAGATAATCCCCAGAATTATACTCCAAATCTCAGTCTGGAGTCTATCTGCGCATGATACAATCTCAGAAGTTGATCAATGTTTAAAACCAGTTTGACATTTCTGAATTGATATGAGTTGTTATTCAGTTTGGACTGTAGCATGTGACAGTGATTGTATTGTTCAGTAGAAATGCCAGTTCCTAAATATGAATCTGGGACATATATTTCTTAATCGTTTCATTACACAGTTTTCAATTCGATTCATTCCCTTTTTATATCGTCCTCTTCCCCATTTTATTGCATTTCACAATTCATATCATATAAACTTTGTTGAATGTGTTGAACTTAATATAATCTGTTATTTTGTTTTCTGTGTTCTGTGCCAAAGAACTGGCACCAATGTTTTTTTTACTTTCTTGTGCTGTCAAAAATACGAGAATAAAAAGGCGCCTAAGCGTTCATCAATTTATGTACAAAAAGCATTTCTTTTAATCTGCCCCAGTTTTCTTCCTTAAGTTACTGGTTCTATCTTTATTATATTCTTGTTGATATTGTTGTTATTTTGGATTTACCTCAGCAAAAGGAATCTATTTTATATGTGTTGTATATCTAAAACCATGGAACACCAACTTATTTGATTCTTTCCGAATATTCATGAAATTTTGTATATCAATCATTCCATTAGCGCTCTCCTGCTCTGAACGAACAGTTGCGAAAAACAGAATAATGGACTCGCAATACCTCAATAATTAACACTTTGTTACAAGAATAACGCACTCGAGATGACATCATCAGCAACTTTCAAAGCTCAGTTAAAGACGGAAATTTTCTCACGGTTCTGCTAGTACACGTTACCTCACATTCGATTTGTTTCGATTTTTTATGCCGCAAGCCTTACTCATGCTAGACCAAAATTATCCAGAAGTATTACTCATTCAATTTATTAATATGAATGAAATTGCCGATTTTGAACCGTAGGTCAAATCGATGACTATTTGTGTAGTTCTATGCCTTTCAACAATCACAGAACATAAGAAATGGTAGCTAAACAAAAGAGATGACTAAACGGTAAATGCAATTTTATTTGTCTTTTACCCTGTTTATATTCTTCACCAGAGATTACCACCTACTCATAACTGCTGTCTAGCATTGTCTGGCTCCGTTTGCAATACATTATCAACCAATAGAAGCACAAGGCACTACAATCCAGCGTTTGCCAAATGGCCTAATGACTGAATACCCGTTAGATTGCGAGTGTCGTTTCTGCAGTCAACCTGTCGCCAATCCTCATTAGCTGTAATGGCGTTCTTTCGGCATGAATGAAGGTAGTAGAGAAGTGAATTGTACGCGGGATTGGAAAATGTATATCGTGAGTAAGAAGTTCTGCGAAGAAAGTAATCATCGATCAAATAGACAACTTTCAAAGTTTTCACACTAATATGAAAACAAATTTGTGGCCAAATCACTGACTCACCACACCAAACTGTTGGAAATAAAAATGTACAAATGTGCCCAAACTCAGATGCGTTTGGAAGATGTCTATCTCTAGTCTTCAAAAGAGAATACGTCACTTTATTCGAGAGAGCGCTGCAAAATCCAAGGGAAACAAAGAATGTCACAATTTTCGTATCAGCATTGATATTTTTACGAACTATTTCAGAACTGAATTATGAGGCATGCCAAAGAAATACACGATTCAAAATATATTCAGAAGTGTACTAAAGACTTGATGGTTTTGATTTCTAAGTTGGGAAAAAACTACATCACCACTGTTGATAAATTATTGATGACCAGAATTGTTGACAAAATAATTCTGTAGTTTGAGCAAGTTTTTGAGAAACAATTATTCGTTTACTGTTTCTGTATCAACATTTCTACCAATCTTTCACGATAGTTTGTGACTTTTAAGTAAGGAGATGCGGAAATGAGAAACTACGGGCTATATGATGGATCCAATATCAAAGCTATGCAGTCTCATCAAAGAAATCAAGCTAGATGGAGAGCTCTGATAACAAAGGATTGTTAGATCGAGTCTTGAAAATAGCATTATACAGCCATATATTTGCCAACTGGTCAAATAGAGGGTTTTCAAAATCCTTTGACTATACTTCTGGTAGTATCTAAGGTATATGAAGACCGACTTTTCAAGTTATTGCTTCCTGCAGCGCTACTTATGTCTTTGATATTTGTACTCACCTGGGGAGCCCTTCTCGTGAAATCTTCTTCTGGTAAAGCCACTAATGCAGAACCTGGCATATCCCACTGTTCTGGCATAGGTTCAGGAAGGCTGAACTGTCTAGAAGTCCACCTGATCCAAGATAACACACTGGCGGAGTCCCACTGTGATGGATCTGGAATAAAATGACCAGTCTAAAAAGGAACGATGTGAAAAAGGTTATGGTTTTTCTTCTGGCAGAAAGTGTGTGTTTCTACAGGAAACTAATTTGGATTGTACAGTGCTTTCAGCTGCTTTTTGGGATATTGAGATATACTTGTCAAGGCGTTGAAGACAAGAAGCATAGAACACATGCTTCTAGGAAGGTTGGTTCCAGAACCAATATTGGGGAAAGAAAAGTTACACCTCTAGCTAAAGAATACGAGTTGCTTTGTCTTCTAGATCATAATGAATATAACTAGCTGTTGGAATAGCAAAATATATAGTATGAAATCAGATTTGGAAATTGGTATATAATATATTGATAGTTCTGGGAAAGTACATCCAAGAAAACACATGGGAAACCTTTGTATAGAGACCATCTGAGAAAAAAAACTGATGAACTGTGCCAACGGAGCAAGGATTACTTCGAAACAATCAAAGGACTACTTCCAGAGTGGAGGATATCCAAACAAAATGTCTGCATTGTCTGCACCATAGTTGAAAACAATGCAGCAAAGTTCTAGAGACAGCTCCTCATATTCTATGTGAATATAGGGCACTGGAATATGACACAAGCATCTAGAAAAATACCCGCATGAACGAATACAAGAAATGTTGGATCAAGTGTCATGTGGAGAAAAAAAATGATACTGCAGTCATTTCCGGATATTCGAAAGAAATTTACAAGTCAGAACGTAAAAATTAATCAGTCATTCAGTACATCAGACATGCCCAGATATTTGAAACAGAAGGTTACACCAAATGTGAGTAATGTAGAATCTAGAAGTCCCAATTAAAATTCTTCTCGTCCTTCGAAAAACAAAGACACCGCACAATCTGAATTACTCTGTAAAAATCAGCACTTTTTCGAACTGGATCAATTCCTAATTAGATCGTTATCGGTCCTAGCATAGATCGACGAATCAACGAGACACTATCGGTACGAATCAGAGGCACTCCTTGGAAACATAACCTTCAAATCGTACCATTCGTCTATTTGTAAACAACTTTACATTCACCCACACGAACAGTTCTGCTTCAGGGTCGGAATTGTCGATTCTCAGATGTTTCGAGGTCGAAACAGCACAGATTCCGACAAAAAATCTCCGTTGCCTAATAGCCATTATCTGTCATAGACAGATAATTTGTTGGAATTAAATGTCGGAGTTTGATAGCTTATGATTCGTGAGCTGTGTTAATATTTTATTCGAATGTATTACCTCGTGCAGGGTGTGTCACTTGGTTTTCTTTGTTTAAGAATGTACGAAATGTTATTGCTCAGTAAAAAAGCTGTAGGGTAAAAAGCATGGCCTACTCTTCCCTTAAAACTTCTACTTTGACAGTGCTATAAAGATCCATGACAAACATCTCTTTTGTTGTTTTGTCTGGCTAGCAACAGTACTGAATGAATCAGTGGTCAGAATAGATTAAAAAAGGGCAATTATTCTATTTCCTTCACAGTGACCATTTCGACCACCCGATATGACACTTCTAAAACTTTTCCTGACATTTATAAAATGGATTTTTGACAAAAAATGCCTGAAGATTTGTTTTAAATATAGGAAATTCCAAGCAAGATTTTACGCCGCATTAGGATACAAAAAACAGGGTGTGGCAATATTCAAGGATAGTTTTGTGCTCTGGTATGTTGATCTTATTTATTGTTGAATATTTTCAGATATGTACATCAATCAGAATATGGTATTCCTAGGGTGGGGCCTCGGGTTTTTTTTTTATGCAAATTCACTATTAATAGATCGACTTTTATCATAGCTGACAAGAATGGGAATCGCCATTTTTTATAGGAATGCAAATCGTAATCGACTAGACTGAGCGTTTATTAGTTTAACATTTCAAAATAGTGTTTTTGAAAAAAATTATGACAGGAGGAATGTATAATTAATGTCTTGATCTTGCAATTAAAGTTTCTAGATATTAAAAGTTGTAGTTTTTTGGTTATACAGTTTTTATTTTTTTTCAAACATCTGATATTTGGTAGGCACCTTTAGTTTTGATGATAATACAATTTAATAAATTATGTACGATTGTAAATCCAAGATGGCTGCAACTACAAAATGGAAGATTACACATACTGAGGTCCTAAATGAACTAAACAGACTGAGAAGAATTGAGTAACAAAATTAGAAACTTAAAACGTGAAAATAAAATGAATATTTTTTTATTTTTATGATAAAAAGTGCTCTAGTTTTAGTGTTTCGCAAGAGAAAGTATACTATTACGAAGAGCATAAAAACTCGAAGTCGTCTCCACAATTTAGTATCACCCTCAGATGGTAGAACGGTAAAACCATCAATCAGAACATGTTTCGAACCTATATAGGTTCATAATCAGCTAATTATTTGAAAATTATGAAGAAGAAAATTTTATAATGAAGAAAAGAAAATTATCACATGCAACCAATGAAAAATTGGTCACAATGATATGTTAATGGTATTGAAAATTTTATATTTAGTAATACGAAGGTAGTTCGCACTACTGTACCACTGTGTACTAGTAATTAATTTTTTTCTTGTGATAAAAAGTGCTATAGTTTTAGTGTTTCACAAAAATATGTGTTCTGGGTATCATTTTGTTCTTGTTATAAAAACTGCTCTAGTTCTAGTTTTCACATGAAAAACTGATTCTGGTTCTGGTAGACTTCATGATAAAAAGTGCCCTAGTTTCAGTGTTTCGCAAGGGTAAGTGTTCTAGTAATATATTTTTTTCTCACAATAAAAAGTGCTCTAGTTTTAGTGTTTCACAAAGGTAAAAGTCCTGGTAAATATTTTTTCTTATTATAAAAACTGGTCTAGTTCTTGTTTTCATAAAGAAAATTTATTCTGGTCCAGGTAAATTCTTTTTTTCTAATAAAAAGTGCTCTGGTTTTATTGTTTCGACAGGAAAAGTGTACTACTATTTTATTTTTTCTCATCACAAAAATTGTTCTAGTTCTAGTTTTCACAAGAGAAACTGATTCTGTTTCTGATGAATTCTCTTTTTCTCATGCTAAAAGACTCACTCTTCACACCTATCATTATTATTATTATATTAATTTATGGACTACAAATGCTGTACGATAACGCAAAACAGTTTTCTATGTATTATTAGTGATTATACTAATAAATATGTCGGTAATAATTTTGAATTCTGCGTATTGCGAATGGAAGTGTGAACAACTATAATTTTTATTCAAACAATAAGAGTACTTGAGTGGATCTTGAGGTAGTATGCAAATATAGCGAAGGTCATTTAAGTATACAGTGAATGTACTCAAGAAAGTGTTGTAGAAAAATGAAATTCTGGCAGTTACGAGGGTTGGCTATTAAGATTTACAAATAACCTATAGATGGCGCTACAGAAATGTGGGATCACGGTTTAACCAAAATTCTCATGTTTCCTTAGAAACATCGGCTGTTTAGTTTAGTATGTTGACAGTGAGAGACTGGGAAAAGCGAGGATATCAAAAAATAAATTAGATGTGGTGAAAATGTTCGAACTGGATTCTGCACAATTTGACCGACGCTACGCTTGAAATAAGCTAAAACGTGGCATTTTTCTTCATCATGGCAACTGCTTTCACATGACATATCAAACAATTGATTGTTTGAAAGATATAAACATCGACTTATTGCCCATATTCTCCTGATTATCATATAGCTACTTTTTATGTTCCCAATGTCGAATGAGAAACGTGGACAGCAATTCAGTGTACAGGTATTAGCAAACTACTCACCTGCTGATATTCCTAGAGTGGCGCAGGTATTGTCAACATCCTTCCTCATCTGCTCAATAGCCATATTCAGCACCGGCTCGATGCTAGCTTTGGCAATCTCCTCGTTGCAACTCCTCAACAAGTCATCGGGCTCCTCCATTTTGATGTCTCCGCCCAGAAACCCAAAATCGATCGGCTTGATATTGAACTTCCTCTGGAAACTGGTGTCCTTCAAAACTTCCCTCAACAGCTTGTGGTCTTTGGGCTTCCCAGCGTCGTCAGACTTCTTCAAGTCCTTCTCCAGTAGCTGTCGAAGAGTCTCTGTGTCTTTGTAGCTCTGTCCAAAACCCTCAACAGCTTCTTCCTTTATCTGTTTTTGTGCACCAACCCCCTCCAGGAGCGTCAGTACGTCTGTATCGTCGATGGAAAGACAGAGATGTTCGGGGGAGTACGAGCAAGGGCTCTTCGATAAGTGGAAGCCCTCTTCTTTTATCTTGAAGGGTGCGAAGGTCGGCAAAGGGGATTCTTCTGTCTTGATGTACTGGGTCTGATTCTCGTCACCTCTGGGAGACGTGGAGTAGACCGAACTGGGGGACGCAGTGTACAGCGACTGCTCGGGGGAGCTGGGGTAGAAACTACCCTCCGCGGACTGCCTGTAGCTGGTGAAATTCTCGTTAGGGGACAGCAACCCCTGGGACTGTGGCGAGAAGGGAGAAAGTGCGCCCACCGCTGTACTATTCGGGCTAGGCACCTCCAAGTATATATTAGGGTACGTCTTGTTTCCTTCTGGTACCAGAAGGGTTTGGAAATCTGGCGCCAACTCTATATCGCTCTCCGCCTCCTGTGGTGGGGAGGAGTAGGCTTCTTGGGGAGAAGTGGGGTAAACGTCCGAGGGTGACGTGGGGTAGAACGTGGCGAAGAGTTTAGGCTGGGCCGGTTTCTCTATTTCGAAATGGGTGTAAAAGAGCGTCGAAGGGGAGACGGGTTGGTCGCCTCCCGGAAGGAGCGACAGGTCGAAGTTGTCTGCGAAGGAGGTGTAGTCACAAGGAGGGGTGAACCCAGCTGAAGGCACAGTTTGAGGCATCTGGAAAAGAAAAAAGTGTTAGTGTATATAATAAAAACCAAAAAGTTTCAGGAGATGACTTTTTTTGACCTCAATGTATTTATTCCACGTTTGTCGAGTAAGATCGAGTGGAAGCACATATTTTTCCGTATTGAATAAACTATTGAAACAGTTATATTTAGTGTCAGTGTATTTGTTCTGGTTGTTGCCTTATAATGGACAATGCACAAATTTTTATAACAAATATGGAGGTTAAAAAACAACTACGTATTTTCTCAATTTCAGAAAGTATTTAAAACAATTATACCGAATATACTCAAACTTGTATAGTTAAGGCTGATGATGACAAAGAACAATAAAATAATAATAATTCTTCTTCTCATCTAGCGCTAAAATTATTTAAAAATTCAATGCTCAAAATCTTCTCTAGGAGTCTCCAAACTTGCCGTGTAAAACCTCCAGATAGACGATAAAACCTCGTTAAAAATGTCAGCGCATCTATCATCGAAAATACGGAATAATCGATTGTTTGTTTCTCCAAGAAATTCCGCTTCCGAATTTAACCAAGCGAATTGACTTATATATCTTTATTAATATAATCCAAGTTTAAATTTAGCTTCGAACGTCTAAACTTTGCTCTAATCTAAACATTCGTACTGTAACATGTGGCTAGCAGACGTCACAGAATCATATGATAATTTTTTTTTCCCGGTCGTCGCTCTTTTGGTGATTCCCAAATGAGGAAATCTAAACAATCACGTCGGTGGAAAGAAGTTTTGGAAAATATCACTGATCCCGAATGAGAGACCCGAGTTTGGTGAAACACACTTGCGGGGGCTTGCACCGGATATTTGGAAACAGATCAATAGGGGTCAGGTTTGGATTGAGAGGAGTGAGTTCCATAAGAATGCATCGTTTTCACGTCATTTCGTTAATGAATAGAAGCTGGAGGTCAAACATTTATAGAATCAATTCTAAGATTTCGACAGAATGTTTGCAGGCTGATCCAAATTGAGCGGGCATGGATGGTAACTTGTAATTATTTTCGAAAATTCCAAAGTTTCTAAGCTGGTCAACTAGTACCATTTTTTCACGATATTTAAGATTCAAAAAACAAAATACAATTAAACGATTGAGTTACGAATGTTTTCACTTCTCGCGTGAACAGTATAAATATTTTTATAAGAAATTATAAAAAGTGTATCTTTTTTTTTGTGAAGTCAAAAATAAATCAGTTATTCGAATACATATTCGAACAAATATGTTATTTTTTTCTCAGTATGTCGCTCCTGACATCCGTCTCCTTCTTCTGTACATTTTTCACCCGTTACTTGAATCGGGTTTTCAGCCTACCATTGGGAGTTTATAAATTTTTATTTTACTGAGTAAGTAGTTCATAACAGCATAGCGATTTTTTATAAATCCCATTTTGCAAACCCATAGAAAAAAGTCAAGGGAGATGAGGTCAGGAGACCTGGAAGGAGGCCATGAAATAGGGTAATGCGTTTCTTTCCAGTTTTCACTGAACATTGCCATGATCAACTAATACATTCCTCTATGAGCAGGGATCCATCCTGTCAGAAATCCAGATCTGTACCTACTGTTGAGTCATGCAAGAAATTGCAAAGAACAGCAGTCAACTCTACATGTTCTGCACGATATGAGTGATCATAAGAACTGGCCAAAAATTCCTTATTTTGGAATGAACAGTATTACTGAAACATACTTGATGATCTATATGTTTCAGAAAAACCAAGCTGCTTTGGAAAACATTACCGAAATCATTGTTTCAAAATGGTAGATAATGGTTGTCGTATATTGGTCAATCGATACGAGCCATACATACTCGATTCAATATACATATGATCTATATTTCTGTGGAAAACTCTTTTTTGGGATACCTCAAATGCTTCAAACAGAGAAGCCCATGACTTTCTTCTTCTTCTTCTTCTTCATCTTCTTCTTTTGTTTGGGAAACCTCAAATGTTTCAGACAGAGAAGTCCATGAATTTTTTCGTCTTCTTCTTCTTCATCTTCTTCTTTTGTTTGGGAAACCTCAAATGCTTCAGACAGAGTAGTCCATGACGTTATTTGTATCGATTCTTGAAGATATAAATGTGAAGTGGTTATCAACTCAACTTTGTGAGCTAATATTCGTTGCGAGAAGATTACTTCTACTTCTGGATTGTTTTATGCTCTTAAAATACACAGAATAAAGCTATATAGAGTACAAACCTCTCGACAAAAATATTTCATAGTTAAAGTCGCTACAAAAAACATGAACCGGTATTAGCATTTCTCAAATAAAAACATTCGAAATCTAATCTGATGTGTGCATATCTCCTAATTGTATTTTTCATCAAACAAATGAATCATTTAGTTGGTTCAGCTAAGCTAGAGGATAGGGCTATTTTTACCGGCGACATTGTGAAGGACATTAATTTTTTTTGCTATTCCGAAATGATTTCGCTTTTATTTATGATCGTAAAAGTGAAAATGAGATGATTAAATTAGAGTGGGACAGTATTATTGCTTTGTATTTGATGATTTGTACATCAGATAGAAACGTCGAGAAAAATCTCTTCTGGCATGGAGTTTTTTTTCGAATTGGTTAATCGATAAGTTTAATTTTGAAGAAAATATAGTCATAGTTGAATTGCAAAATTAAAAAAAAAATATATGATCTTAATTTATTTTTAATATAAAGAATGCTGAGTTCGTGAGAGAGGAATGAATTTTTTTTATTTAAGGAATTGAACAGTCAAGAATTACAAACCGAAGGTAATTTGTTACCAAATAAATCGATTCACAGAAGTACTGCTGGGGAAAAAATACATTGAAAAATAAATAATCATGGAGATGAAAATCCATAATTTCCCGTTTTTCTTCATTCTTCTAGTCTCAGATTTAAAATATTTTCTGAATCTCTAACTTTAATTCAATCACTGTTAAGTATTTTCTGTCATGTATTTTCTATCATAAAGAATCCCGATCAGGAATCAGGAATCCTAATGAGAGATAACAAAAACTGTTACAACTGTTTTCCAAAGAAAAGTCGAAGTATTTTCCTAGGATTTGGCTAAGGTATGTGGATGATATTTTCGCCATATTCGATACCAAAAAATCGAATATTGACGACTTTGTTTCCATTTTAAATAATATAAATCAATAAAATTCACGTATGAATTAGAAAATAAGGGACAACTACCATTTCTTGACGGTTCCATACCACCAATATACGAGGAACTTTGGAAAGATTTTCAAGGAACTAGGTATGAAGGTGGTTTTTAAAACAAGTCATACACTACAGAGCCTTT
>WOGO01003252.1:0-14567 GCA_015342085.1 Leptinotarsa defecta | reverse complement strand
GTACAGGGTGGACAAAAATACAGTAGTTGTGTGTGTGCTAATAAAGTAACGCGTAACATTCTTTATTAGGTAAATTAACAATATTATCAAAAATGCTTATTGTCTAGTGGACAGAATATGCTGGAATACATGACTTTATATTAAATGTTCCAACTGCAGCCCTTGCTGTATTTGACAGTAACCCAAACGGTGTAAAAATTCTTGTTGAACCTTGTGTATGGTTTCTTGCGTAATATTGTTTATTTCTGTTCGAATTTTCTCTTGTACGTCTTCAATATTTGCTGATCAAGTTATGATCGTACTAATCCATAGAAAATTGTTTTTAACTGAGGAATATCGTGAATTTCTTTCAATAATTTGAAACGTGACTGAAATCCGCGTAATCCGTTAAATGTGACATATGTAGATCCCATTTCTCTAGAATTATTCCCAAGTATTTGATTGTAGTAGCCTCCGGTAATGAAGTTTGCTTGTGTATTTTCAAAGGACCCATGCTTGGAAGGTTATATGAGACAATTTGTTATGTTTAAACAATCTGACGATCGTGTTAAAATCCACTTCGGCTTTTATTTCAAATTGTTCCCACGTGTTTGACAGCTATATCATCAGCAAAACTCAAAATGTCACCTACTGATTGTAGTGTTAACAAGCTATTGGTGTATTTGGTGAATAAAACAGGGCCAAAGACTATTCCCTGCGGGACACCATATGCAAGTTTTGATTAATTACTTAGTATACCATAGATATTTACCTCTTTTTTTTATTAGCGATACGATCCCAGGAGATCGTACATCTCACCGAGCATGCCGATATCCTCCAATTTTTCTAGCATCTTTTTGTGACAGACGGTATCAAACGACGAAGATACAAATTGATATTGTGAAAAATTAAGGTATTTCATTTTTGAAATTTTGTCAAATCTCGTATAAGACTGGAAAAATTTGATAACCAATAATTTTGGTTTTAGGCCTTTGCATAACTTCTTGGAAGCAATAACTTCTTTCCCAAAATTAATAATAATGAATGGGAATACATATGGTTCTAACTTACATAAGACATACTGTAGGAGTTATTTACGATACATAGTCATTTGAATATCATTTCAAATAAAATAAAAGAATACATTTATATTTTTTCAGAACGAGGACCCCATCTAAAAATATGGAACGATATGAGAAGATCAGCAAGTTAGGAGAGGGTAGCTATGGAATTGTATATAAATGCAGAAACAGAGATACTGGAGAAATAGTAGCCATAAAGAAGTTTGCGGAAAGTGAAGAGGATCCTCTCATCAGAAAAATAGCACTCAGGGAAATCAGGCTATTAAAGGTATCCAGAAGTCGGTTAGTTCAGGGTGGAAGTATAGGAGCGATTTGGGTCCGATACTCATTCAGAAAAAAATTAGTTCTAACCAGTTGGTTCCTGTTTTCAAATGAAAGAGCTTTTTTAAGATTGTGGAACTGACAAGCTTGAAAGCTCAATTGAATTATGTCTCGTTTGAAACTGTATTGATTTCTTTTTTCATTGGTACTTACATTTCAAACTATGTGCAGTAGATATCGAAAAAAGAAGTTATGGAAAATTCTTCTTAAAAACGAATGGTACGTTTTTTTCACTTTTAAACATCATTGTACATTATTAAGTTAGCACGGTGTTGAAAAATGAAAACAGCACGAAATTCCAAAAATACTGCCGGGAAGATAAATCTTCGAGTAAACGCAATACTTCAGAAAACAGACTCAAAAAAGCGATTCACTGAAAGGGGTGTGACGTCACCAGATATACGAAATGCGAAGCCGTCTGGGAATCCCGATTAGTTTCAGACTTTCCTGTGTGAACGGTGTGAAATCCAATAATCTGTACAGGATCGTCATTTTTATTTTTCAGTTTACCAATATATTCATTCATGTTGATGCTCGCAACAACTGCAAACTTATAATAATTGAAAGCAAAGAACTCCACAATCAGAGAATCAGGAATAAACTGCTTTCCAATCTCAACGGGTCCAGATCCTTCTGGTCGTTAGCTGAAGCTACATCCTTACTTTTATGTCTGTCACCAACAAACTAAACATGCTAAACAGCTGAAACTGTCAACATATGTCTCCCAACATTGAAAATTAAAAAATATAATGCAATGTATGTATCCCGCGAAATTTAAACATTCTCCTCACTTTTTGAACCGTCAACGTATATTTAATTTTTGGGTAACGAGACAATTAGAAAGATAAAGATAATGTCGCTGAAGTATCCTTGAGAAAAATGGATATGAATAGTAACCCAAGGGTGAATCAAACAGGACGAATCATTCAATTCATCAGCGGATAAACCACCACTGCCAATTCGGTTTCAGGACTTTAATGTATGACCAACGTTTTGAAGTAGATTCAATAGGTTACAAATTCAAATCTGAAGAGATGAACTTTGAATGTTCAAGCCCGTCTCGGATATACCTATACAGTAGGTTGAATGGGCTGACGACTATCAGAAAACAACTACTCCACTGGCGAACGGCGCGGCGTTGGATTATGTCCGACAGGCGTCAGTGCAGGAATCTTCACAGAAAATTTCCTGCATATATAACTGGCAATACAAATGAAAGAGTCGACCCTCAATTTGGGAACGGGCACACTTGCAGCCTGATTTCGGGCTCCTTAGCCACTCGTCAGTGGAAGAAAGTGACCATCATCGACCTAAAGTCAATGATATTCCATAATTGAAAATCGAAATTCTTTCAGAGTATTTCATTCCTCGTCTTAAGTTGGAGCGAACATCAAAACTGTCACTCCATCTAGTGGACAAGGTACTAACAACTGCATATCCGAAATTTGACCGATTATATTCAACCTACTGGGTAAGTATATCCGAGACTGACTTGAACATTTGAAGTTCATTTCTTCAGATTTGTTTACTGCCTTTTTTCAAGCATAGCCCACTGACTAATAAGAAAGGTTATACATTAGTGTTTTTGAATTGCATAAGTAAGAAACTTCAATATTCTTGTCAAAAAATAATGCTCCTTGAAAAAACACGATTTATAACAAAGAAGTTTCAAAATATGTCTTGGTTTCTATTCTGATTATTAAGTTAATATTAAATGGCTCTAATCAATATAATAAATATAATTTCAAACTAATTTCTTCATAGCATAATGAAACCTCCCCTCTCAGTATAATATCGAGTCTTTACTTTAAATACCTGACACCAAATGATTATAATGTATTTATATTTGATCTAAACTAAAAACAAAACACCACTAATGGATCATATCAGGCTTATCTTGTTTACATGGTATGACACGGTACAAACAAAACAATATTCGAAAACTACATCAAATAAACACATAATGATTTTCCTGAAACAAACCGGGGGAAAATCAATGAAACATTAATAATCATCAGTTTGAGTTGTTTGTAAATTCAATGAAAAAAATGTTCATCCAAGAGATCATGTTGTCAAAGTCAAAAAGTATAAGTTTATAACAACTTGAACAACGTTCATAGATTTTTGTAAATCACACATAAACTCACGATTAGATAGCTCGAGGAGGTTTTTGAGGTTTGTTTACAGTTTACAGGTTGCATGTTATTCGTGATTACAATGATTACACTGTGTAGTTTTTAGCAAATTCAAGTGTTCCAATGTTTATGTCACATTTATGTCCACATCTCTGTGTACACATCTCTGAATAAGGAGGGAATAATCGACGAAATATTTGACGTTAATTTCGAGTGTCAAATTGTTTGTGATGGAATCTGGGGATGATTGATGAAAATCTACAACGTATTCAAGCAACACAGTGATATTTTCACCAAACAGTTTTACAAAAATGCAACACGTGTTTCGTTATACAATAGTTTCTTCAGGCGTGTATATATTAATTTGTGGATTTTGCCCAAAAGTTTACATTGGCCAAACGGGGAGAATTTCTCTCCAACGAATTCAAGAAAATAAAGGTAGTTTTTTAATGAAAAGATCAATTTCACATTTGCAAACCATCTTTCAACAGAAGGACATGAGTTTAATCACGACTATGACGTGTTATATTTACAAGAGAAACGTTTGAAACTCAATCTTTCAGTTGAAAACGAGTGGAACATTGTACTGAGAATAATCGGCTTCACGGGGTTTGAAATATTTGAGTAGCTATGATGAGATTTTTAGGTCCCACTATTTTGCTATTTATTTTACTCGGGGAAATGTCACTATTCATACTAGTATTCGAATCAAATTGACGTATTTTATTTCATCGTATATAGTTAATATAATAATTCTGAACGGATATTACTATTTTAATGAAGTCTTGAATTCCATCATTTATATTCTACTCTGAATAACCCTTCGTGATACACTTTCCACAAATTATATTAGAGTTTTGGGAAAGAAAGGTTTTGTTATTAGTTAGTGGGCTATGCTTGAAGATTGATAGTAAACAATTCTAAAGAAATGAACTTCAAACGTTCAAGCCAGTCTCGGATATGCCTACACGTAGGTTGAATGGTCTGACGCCTATCAGAAAACAACTAATCCCCTGGCTAATACCACGAAGGGCGTTGGATTATATCCGACAGGCGTCGTGCAGGAATCTTCACAGAAAATTTCCTGCATATGCAATTGGCAATACAACTGAAAGAGTTGACCTTCAATTTTGGAACGGGCACACTTGCAGACCGGTTTCGGGCTTATTAGCCAGTCGTCAGTGCAAGATAGTGGCCATCATCAACTAAAGTCAATGATATTCCATAATTGAAAAGAAATTTTTTCAGAGTATTTCATTTGACTTCCTAAGTTGGAGCGAACAACAAAATGTCACTCCCATCTAGTGGACGAGGTACTAACCAACTGCATATCCGAAATTTGCCCGATTCTAATGAGCCCGAAACCGGTCTGCAAGTGTGCCCGTTTCAAAATTGATGGTATTAGCCAAGGGAATAGTTATTTTCTGATAGGCGTCAGTCCATTCAACCTACTGTGTAGATATATCCGAGACGTTTAAAGTTCATTTCTTTAGGTTAGAAAGGTTTTGATTTTCTACTTCTCCATCTTGAAAAAAAAATGTGGAAATATCCCAATGAAAAGAAAGAAGCAATCATTTTCAAAAAGTAACTCTTTGGAAGCTTTCCACATTTTTTTGTACAAGATAGAGAAGTAGAAAGCCAAAACCGTTCTTCCTGAAAATTTAAGGTCTCCTAAAAATATGCCTTCCTCAATTCAAATATTACGAGTATTTTTCAAATTCATTTGAATTTTTGTTTTTCAGAATTTGAAACACCCCAACCTCGTCAATCTCATAGAAGTATTTCGACGAAAGCGCCGTTTGCATTTGGTATTTGAGTATTGTGAAAGAACTGTTCTCAACGAATTAGAGAGGTATCCTAGAGGATGTCCTGATATTCTGACTCAGCAAATAATCTGGCAAACTCTGCATGCAGTAGCTTATTGTCACCAGCATGGTTGTGTTCACAGGGACATCAAACCAGAAAATATATTACTTACAGCAAATGGGGTAGTAAAATTATGTGACTTTGGATTCGCCAGGATGTTGAGTAAGTGACGGTGGGATTCAAGTTCGATCTCAGGTTACTTGGACATGATTATTCATTTCTGATATCAACTCAGTAGAAGTTTCAGCCCTTTGACACCCGTTTCCACAATTGATATTAGAATAAATAGCTCTATGAAAAACAATGAGTGACATCTATGTTCACTATTTAATTGTTTCATTTGTTACAGAATTTGATGTACGACAGATTTGTGTTTCAGTAAATGTGTTTTTCGAAATTCAATCATGAGAGACTTCTTACACGGCCTGCCAATAATGAAAATAACGTCTCAGACACTAAAATATTTCAAATATTGAAGATAATAGTTTTCTTCACTCCAGTATAGACCTCATAACGATTCAACATCAAAATAGCGCAATACCTGTATAAAACGTTATCTCTCAATTCAAAATATAAATATCATCGAATAAAAACCTGCTTTCTATAGAAAATATCAATCTAATGTCCTACTTTGATCCCTTATACTGAATAATATTCGATTATGAGAAGCAATTTAATTTCTATAGCCGTTTAATATCTTTTCACCCATGAGTTAATTATGGTTGGTTCTAAAACCGAAAAAGTAAAAAGTTCTAGATTCATTCATATTACTAAAAAGGCATGGCAACAACCATAAAATGCAAAAAAAAATATAAAAACCTTCAGTACAGTCTCTGAAACGATGAACAGAGGCTAACCACATGGTTAAAGTCTGGGACCGGCACTGTGGCTGATAGTGATGGAAGCATGGTTCGTGCAAATCAATAGTATGAAAGTCAGCTAAGCATTAGTGCAATTGGAGTACAATTTCGAGCCTACGAGGATGAGCAGCTTGTCATCATTAAGGGTAATCCTGTCGATATCATATAAGATAGATAGAAATTGGTTTGGAATGAATTTAAAGCAAGGGAGGAAGAGATGTGGCTTAGTTACAACGAGAGGAAGATTGAGTGTATGTACATACCAACTAGTAATGATTAAAGACCCCCGGTCTCAAGTATGAATGGGTGAATGATTGAGCTGAGATTAGGTACCTCGGAATTGTGGTGGACTCAGGACTACTGTTTATAGACCACCACAAGGAAGTGAGGAAAAAGCTTAACGAATTGGCAGGGAAAATGAGGAGGTGAACCGGGAGGAATATTGGACTGAAGAGAGAATGTGTAAGGGTGATAATATGAAAGGATAACCTGCGGCTTAGTATGGAGTGCAAGTGTGGGGGAATAGGGTGCATGATAGCAGGGTGAAGAGACAGCTGAGCGTGGTACAGAGGCTCTTCTTTCTAGCCTCGTGTGGGGCATACAGGACGACGCAGCGCTCAGTGTAATCTCTGGAATGGCTCCACTCCAAGTTGAAGGATGGGCCAGACTCCAAGAATGGAGTGTGAACGGGACGGGGAAGACTGAGGACAGAGTGAAAGGGGGAAATAGGATATTCCCCTGGTTGCAAAGGGAATTGCTGGAGGAGATGGAGGATGAAAGAATGACTGAAGTATATGTAGATGTTGAAGCGAGGTTAAAGGATAAGAGAATGGGGATAGGCTGGGCGTATGAAAGAGGAGAGGGTGAATGGACTGCAGGTAATGAAAGAATCATCGGCGTGGATGAAGCAGAGCTAATTGAGATCGAACGATTCTACAGAATCTGTAGAGCAGTCGGATATGAATCATTGGACATGTCGCGGAAGGCTATTTAGCTGCTCACGGGGCATGGAAACTTTCCGAGATACCTTGCAAGATTCAACCTGTGTCCGGAGGTTTCTTTCCCCTGTGCCTTCTGTCCCCTTGGGAGCCTCGAACGGCAGAGCAGGTGATTGATAGACGCATGTACGGAAACAGGATTGGATTGTGGAAGAAAAAGAGGAATTGTGAAATGATACTGAGGGATATGAATGGAAAAAGGAATGAATGGTTACGATTAGGGGTACATGGGTTGGGTTTATCAAACGAATGGGGAGCACATATTATGTTACTTTGTTTTTTGTTTCTTTTTCAACTCTTGATAGAAAGAGCAAGAATTTTGGTATAATATTATGTATTGCAAATGATTGTATGTGTATTGAATAATTATGGGAAATAATGGAAATGGGTCTTATACCCGGTTGATTCGTCCCTCCGTATGGCCGACGTTACGCGCCGGTTGTACGGGGGAAGAGAGTTGGGAAGAGAAGGGGTTCCCTTGACAGTGGTGGTGCTAGACAGAGGGAAGATGCCACTTGTAAGGCCTTGGGTCTAGCATAGCTAAGGCAAAGACATTAATCAATACTAAAAAACAAAATGAACGGAGAGACAGAAAAACCAAAAAAATATATATATTTCACCAGTGGAAGTGAGGTAACCATATACAGGGTTGAAATCAATCAAACCATATATTTTGGGGTTGAAAATAACTCGATTGGATATGAGTAACCTCAATACAAATGATTATACAAACACAGTCACAACCCTTGAAAAGTACGAAATTAAAATCGACTTTTTACAATATTTTATGAACCATTAAACACGAACTTATCATGAGAGCATCTTTTTCATATAAAGCCACGAAATTTGTTCAGACCATACAAATTTTAGGGGGGTATTGAACCCCTAAATACCCCCAAACTATAAATATATGCATTACAGTTAAATTAGTACTGTGACACCATTGGTTTAATACATCGTAAGCAATTTATCCAATTTTCATGTTGCAGATCCCGGTGAAAATTATACAGATTATGTTGCCACAAGATGGTACAGAGCTCCTGAATTATTAGTAGGTGACACACAGTATGGGACACCAGTAGATGTTTGGGCAATAGGTAGGTAATAAAAATACTTTTCTATTTATTTGAGGAAAATATTTCTGTTCGAATTCTGAATTTCGAAACGAAGCGATCTCACAATATGTCTTCTAGAAATAACACCTGCGCTAAAAAGTTTCTGAACTGAGAAAAAAAACACGCTTTTTTGTTCAACATTGGCTTTATTCATCAACGTAATCTCCATAGAAAGCCACACAAACATTTTAACGCCCCTCTAACATATCAATAACACTTTTGTAGAACGATTTATCTTTTGCATCAGTTACAGCAATAACCTCTTCATTCGAGCGAAATTTCTTACCGGTAAGGCCATAACGTTTATAGTAGAGTGTTGTGTTCTTGGGCGCTTTAGACGAGGTTCAGCAATTGCTTTCCACTCAGATAACGATCGTTTTGATTCCGGAATGAAGTGATGATCCATGTTTCATCCATTGTCACATATCGACGGTTTGTTATGTTTAAACATGGCCAAACACTGCTCAGAATCATCAAAACATTCTTGTTTTTGGTCAACGGTAAGCTCGCACGGCACCACTTTGAACAGAGCTCTCTCATAGTCAAATGATCATGCAATATAAGGCCAACACGTTATTCTGATATATTCACAACGTTAGCTAACTCACGCAACTTCACTTTTCGATCGAGTTATTTTTTGTATTTTTTTATGTTTTCTGGTGTTACTGCCTCATTTGGACGTCAACTGCGTTCTGCATCATCGGTGTCTCTACGACCACGTTTGAAGACAGCAAACCAACGTATAATTGTAGTTTCTGAAGGAACGGAATCTTTATAACACTTTTCAAGCCTGCTTCGTTTCAACACTATTCTTTCCCATCAAGAAGCAGTGTGAAATCAAAACATGAAATTGTTTTTGATCCATTGTTTTGAAAATAACAAAAGTAGTATCACTCTAAGCACAAAAACTCACGAACTTATGAGTAGAATATCATGAAATTTCAACAGCATTCTTTTGAAGGTTAGTACCAACTGAAAAAGCGTCATGTATGTGACTTTTCAGCCCATGTACTATATCAATAAATAATCTGTGCAAGTATACCTATTTATATTTTTCATGGAAATGCACCAGCAGTTAATCCTCAAGTTGCTCCTCAGCGAAAGTAGCAAATATTCTACAAGAATGCCGTTCTTCAAATGAAATAGTTCTTGAAAAGTGTCGTTAGAAGTGGGTTGAGTTGAAATTCGAAGCAAAGGGCAAAGGCAGTGGTATTTTGTCACACACTTCTAACATTTATCCCTTCAGATGAAATTAAGTGGGCTTAGCCTGTTGAATACTTTCCTTGGAAGTAACTAAAAAAAAAAAAATCCACCTTGCTGTAATATTCCAGGCTATCACTCTTCTGTCTGTTCTGTCTGCCTGTCTGTGATGTTTCGGTTTTCAAACAACTTAGAATCCAGAAGCCTAACAATTTGCTCAGGTGTGTAGCTTTACCTGAGCAATATTCCAAAGAGGGTTTACTTTGAGCTTTCAAAACATCAAAAGTTGCTGACGTGTGTAGCTATCACTTTCTATTTCGAAATAGTGTATCGCACATGTCAATTTATACTTGATATAATGGTTATCCAACTGTATATGCAGATTTGAAAGACCAAAAATAATAATAAATATGTAAACAAACATATCTTCATGTAAATATACAATATGTACACATAAACATAAACGTAGGTCCCAAATTGGTGATAACTGTGATATAAAACAAATAATACCTAGTTTGAAAACACGCTTTGATAGCAACACAAACTAAAAAATTAAAAATATGCTCTTTCACGTGAACATCGGTCAAACTTGCGATTACAATTTTTTACACCTTTATTTGGTAATAGTATGTTCAGAACCGTTCGCTGAAAAACAGGTTCGTAGTAAGTCATTTCAAAAACATAGATACTACTATTTACAAAATGTTTTTTTTTCATTAGTTTCACCTACTTTACATTGAAAAGCGGCTTCAGTGTGTCTGAATTCAAAAGCATAATATTTTTTTTGTGCATTTCATCACAATTTAGTAAAAAAATTCAACGATGTTTCAAAAAGTAATGTATATTTCAAAAAACGTCGATTAAGTTTTCCTCAACAGCAAAAACCCTAAAAAATCAATTAACAAAACATAATAAGTAAACTTTTCTTAAGAATAACAAAATTTCAAAAATATAATAAATTATTTAAACACAATGAGTATACCTCGAGATTAAATCGTAAACTAGAGCCACAAATACACATTTTTGCTTTTTACGTTGATTTTTTTTTCCGAGTTTGAGTTTGATTATCTCTTTCGCTTTGGCTGTACTACGGGTGTGGCTGCTGACTTCTTTGCTTTTTTCTTTCTGCCTGTTCAGGCCTTGACGCAAGAACTCTTCATCAAAAAGCTCTTGATTCTTTTTTAAATCGTCACTCGGGTTCAATTTAATCAAATAGAATTTATAGAAGCTAATGATTAAAACTCTCACTAAAATTACGAAACTGAAAAAAAAACATTTGTCCCAGAAACGAAAAGGTTACTTTAATCAGCTGCTTTATAGCCGAATTACAGACGATAACTGAAGGTACCGCCACACTACGAAAACAAACATCGCAGATTGAAAAAATGGCGTCACAGATACCCAGACAAATGATATCAAGACCTTACACCCCACTGAAGGCGTGTACATAGTAGTAATACACTACGAAACTTCAAACGTGTTTTTCTCGAAAACTTATTATCGTACACTATGTACCTTTTCTCGGCGAACACCACATATATGAATGTTAGATCAATGATTTAATCCAGAACTCTATATCAGGAGAATTGCCTATTTGAAATTTTGAGTAAGAAGCCATTGTATGATTTTTTCAGAAAGTACCTACTAAATTCATTGGCAACATAACTTAGGAGTCAGCTGTGAGTCAGGTCAGAAAGAATGTAAACTATAGTAATTATTTTATGAAGCAACATTCATCCACACTCAGTATATCTTACAGTATTGCTGTTTATTTTTACAATAATTAATTAATTCACTATGTTTTTGTTCTTGAAGAACTCTTACAATTTCAATATTTTCACATTGTAATTCAAATTTTTGAGTATGTAGTTCACTGACAGTCTCTTTCAGGTTGTGTTCTAGCAGAACTGATCAAAGGCGAAGCTCTCTGGCCAGGAAAATCAGATGTAGACCAACTGTTTTTGATAAGATGTACTGTGGGGGATTTTCTTCCAAGGCATATGCAAGCATTCAAAAACAATGACTTCTTCCAAGGTGTCATTTTGCCAGTTCCTTCACAATTTGTACCTCTGGAAGTGAAAATGCCGTTGTGCAATAGCACCACAATTGATTTTCTCAAGGTAAAAATTGTGATAACAAGTAATACATAAAGCTGAAAACTCATTATCAGAAAATTTATATGAACTATTGACTCCGTCGTATTATGAAATATTTTTCAATTGGTATAGAGTATGTTCTCTACTCATTTCACAATTTAAGTAAATGTAATGTAGGTATAAATATTTGAAATACATATCCTGAAGGTTTATTTGACCATCATGTGCACAGAACTTATCTCTCAACAAACAATTATTACTTACTTATATCATATCTGTAAAAGTGTCTTTTCACATACATTTCAAGGTACCGACATTAAGAAATGTTTCTTTTGAATATTCTCAATTTCTCGTCCTCTGAAGTTGAACTAAGTATCTTTTGCAAAACATGAGTACAATGAAGGTAAAACTTATGACTATGGATTTATCATTGAGTTTTTCAATTTCTGAGTAATATTTTGATATAGTGTTTGATTTGAAATTATTTGCTAATTCAGAATCGGATCATTTGCCAAATTTATGTTTACCTTCTTCAGTGTTGGAATGTTTTCGTTGATAGTTAAGATTCGACAGTTTAACAATGAATGAATATCTTTTAAGAACCTGTTTCAATTTTAGTTATTGTTTCACCAATAAATTAAATCTATTGTTTTTTTTTGTTCGGCAGTAATTACCAAGACCATTTCTTGTGATGCACTCTTTGAAACCTTTGGTATAGTAATAGATATACTTAACTGGAGTTTTTTCACAACACCAAACCGTTATTTTAAGACCTTGACACATGATCACCACCTTCTTAATCTTTCTCTTGTAGATGATGACTTGGTGATTGAAACACGTGTCAAGGTGTTAAAAATACCGGTTTGGTGTTGGGATAGAACTCCAGATCATTTCTCATGATTTTCCAATACCAAAAATTATTCATTTTTTAGAAATGTCTAGATAAAGATCCTGCCAAGAGATGGACTTGTGAGAAATTACTAACACATAACTATTTTGAAAATTTCAACTTCAAAGTAGATGAAAATGATGTACATAATATAGACAAAGTTACTAGGGAAAGGTCAAGGGTGAGTTACGAACGTGATGAAAATACATTACTGTTTTTCATGTTTTTCTTTTTTTCCAGAATTCGCTGTTGGGAACTTCTTTGCCACAACTGACAGGTTCAAAACCCGTTAGTCCTTCCAAACCATCTAACAACCAACAGAAATCGAAAGTCGCCCATCTACCTACTATATGACAGAGGTTTTCGCTGTTCAAGTGATTTTATTCAAATAATTTTACAAAGTGAATTAGTATATGTGATTTGTATGATTATGGAAATAAAGTACTATTGAGCAATGAAAAATATTCTTGGGTAACATACTTTCAATGTACAGGGTGTAACTAAATGACTGTAAAACATTTAAGGAGGTGATTCCTCATCGAAAAAAGATAGGCTCTTTCATATAAAGAAATTTCATTGGAGCATCCCTTGTTAAGATACAGCCCCTTGAAAGGGGTACATAAAACTTTTATAACAATTTTTTTCACAAGCACTAAAAAAGTTACAATATTGAAATTAACCTGACGTTTTGTACTACCAAAAAGACACTCAGCCAGAAATTTATTTGGTTTACCCCATGGTTGTAAGGGGTGGAAAACGCAACCCCTAAAATTTATGTCCGATGTAACTTTTTGTCTTATCATTTGTTTACCATTTGAAAATTTACTTCCAATAGCCTGTTTCATTCAAAACAAAAAATATCTCTTGGGTTTTTTGCCCAAAATAAACCAGATCGCAGCGAAAAATTATTTAACGAACAATTACAGAGATACATCGTCATAAAAGCGAAAATACGAAACTAATCTAAGTAGGTCGCTACTAGCGATAGTGACAATTGAATTGGTATGACTCGTCAGTCAGTCGGTTTGTGAATTTTCGAAATTGAATTAATAGTAATTGTGTTTCAATTGAAGGGGTTATATTTTTAGGAGTGATTAATTTTTGGGAAAGAAAGTTTTTGGCTTTCTATTATGTCATCGATGACATAAGCAGATCAAGCTCATTCCGTGACATTAAAAATCCTAATTTGGTACTGAAGAGCCTTGGGGCAAGTGTCTTAAGGCGAAACATCGGTGTATACCAGTGAGACTGACAGTGTTCCATGTAAGTGCAATTTATTACCATTCATTTAAAGTAGAATCCATGTGAATGTTATCTGATTTGTATTCCACAACGAATGTTTGAAATATAATTTTAGTAGGGAAAAGTATCTTCTGTATAATTCAGTATTCATATAAAAGTATTTGTTTTCATTCGTGTAATTCAATGTTTATTTGAAAGTAGCTGTTTCAGAAGGACTTTCTTTCAGTTTGTATCTGAAAGATACTTCTTCGCATGATCTACACATCCATGTATTGAGTTACTTAATTTAGAATTGAATATTTCCTTCCTTTCCTTGGAAGATTCCCTCATCCTTGTTTTTTGTATCAAGATGGAGTAGTTCACTTGTTATTAAAATGACATACACAAATGAGGAAATGGCTGATATGCATTACGTTTACGATCTGTCGCAGGGGAATGGGTTAGAAGCTTCTAGAAGATATGCTGGAATGTATACTCAACGGCAGCATCCTTCACATAGAACATTTGCTCTACTTCATCAACGATTACGAGAATATGGTTCATTCGACAAAAGAAGGATTGTGGTCGCCATCGAGGAAGCAGTACTTAATTTGATTGAAGAACAACCTACTACCAATACTAGAAAGATTGCTTTCCAGCTGAATGTTGATCATATGACGGTATTTCTAATTTTAAAGGAACAACTCGTATACCCTTACCATCTGCAACGAGTACAGGTACTGTTACCGCGAGACTTTCCGAACCGTCTTGAATTTTGCAATTGGATGCTGGAAATGATTAGAAG
>WOGO01003251.1:0-14568 GCA_015342085.1 Leptinotarsa defecta | reverse complement strand
TTGATCTGCTTATGTCATCGATGACATCGTAATGTCATTCATTCACCTATTTGATTTAATCCCAGCCAAGAAGAATCTTATTTGAAGGGGTTATATTTTTAGGAGTGATAATTTCATTCATATTAATAAAATCATTTGTAATTTGTCAGTTGAATATGTAATATGTTAATCTGATTAAATTGAATGTTATTTTTTTCAGTATATTTTTTTCAACATTTCCTGTAATTGGGTGTACACCTGTTGGATATAAAGTGCTATCTATTTATCTATCTACCTATCTATCTAAATCTATGATTTTTTGCAAAACCCTCAAATCAAACGAATAATATCAAAAGATAAGATTTGTTTACTTCCATAAAGAATAGCAACGAATAAATTTTATCTCCAAAATGATAAATGATGATGAATGAAATACGTTTCATAAAAATTCAGATATTTTCATACTGCACCAAATTTATCATGAACAATGATTTTTCTTGGAAATTTAGCATTTTGCAGTTGAAAAAGTTGAATCCTCCATGATACATATGCATGTTATTTTTTTTTCAAAATAGAAACAAAACTACTCTCTGAGTATTGGCACGTTATTAATAAACACCCTGTACGAAAGAATTCCATTTCAGAAATTTCACAAATACTAAAATGAGGTAGTAAAACAGGACGGCTCGAGGCAGCTTTTCTATTTTACAGCATTTTCGGCAGTAAAATTACAGGGCTTTTATATCAACTGGTAATTTGAGTAAAGGCTACTCATCTTGAAATGCTTTTTAACGCCCTTTCTTCAGTGGAAACCTTTTCAATAATCTGGCCGTGATGCAGCTAATTTTAATTGCGAGGTTGCTTCTTTAATTTTATAATTGTCGAGATCATTATCCGGCTGGCGGTTTTTAATAAGATGATTATGATAGCGGATGATTAGATCTACTTGATGAATTTTATAGCAATAATAGCAGATTGTGGCTCATTATGTTTCAAAAAGAATATCTGCGAATCGGCAAAAATGGCATACAGTGCGAGAAATTTTGAAGGTTGATTGTTTTCTTCGTAACTTTATGTTAGCACAAACTTAGAGATCAGTTAAATGAAAATGATTAGAATAATATTATTAGTTATATTATTATATGATTATATTATTATATTACATTGTTGTGGAATTATAAATAATTCAAGTAGGGCAGTTCTGTTAGATTCACGAGGATGAAAACTAAAAATTTCATAATTTTTTCAAGTAGTTGAAACTATGAAAATTTTGTGTCGCAGTTCATTAAAATTTTTGGCATTGTAAGAATCCAAATAAAACCTTCATTATAAAGTAACTATGAATGTTTCAGCTGCTACATATATATTTTCTTATCATTATTGAAAATTTTAACAAAATCATTTTTCGTGAATTATTTAAAGCGAATGTATTACATTCTGTGTATGCATGAATAACGATAAGATGACTTTTTTGTAATATTTTTCTGATTTTTTGAAAAAGTTAACAATAAATAATCCATTGGAGTATAACTTGATATATCTACTGTTTCTCGCAGACGCTTCAGTTATGTTGTGTTTCTATTCATCAAAATCAACTTTATCATTAGTGTAATGATCATATTACGTGAATATCTGAAGTTTATCTCAATCCGAAATTCAGCGCATATAAATTTCAAACGTGTACAAGCATGAGACTCAAGAAATTCCTATATTATTCAAAGATACAATTATTACAAATGAAACAGGAGTGTGTTATCAGAGAAAACACAAGTGTACAACTAAGCATACATTTTTGGCGCTAAAAACTACTCAAAATCTTTAAAAAATTGTAGATGTTGTGTATGACTTTCATGGGAAAGAAGAATAGTCCATCAATATTTCTTTAGAAGCACAAACTCCCCACTCTTGAGAAGGTACTTGAAGACATAAATGACGCCAAGTTTAGATTATTTGGTAGCCATTCGGCTGATTTATTAAAACGTTAAAAATCAAAGAAAGTACATTGTATCCCGACATTTAACTGCACACCAGTATTAAGATAGCTGTCATCTTGACCTGGTTCATTTATCTGGATATATGCTACTGCATAAAAAATGCTTTTTGATTTTAGGGTAAAAAAAAGGCTGATAGTTTGCCATATTGGAAGTGATGACGGGTTTGTTTCAGAGGTGGGCTATTGAATAAAAAAATACTAAGATTATTACGACGAAATGGATGTTAATTCTTTCGAAAAGTGGTTTGAAAATATTTTGCTGAAACTCAATAATAACTGTATTGTTGTATTAGACAATGCACCGTATCATTCTAGGAAACTGGAAAAAATGCCGACTAAAGCATCAAGAAAATTTGATATTCATTGCAGTGGCTGCGTTCTTGAAGTATCCAATTTGAAGAGACATTACTTAAAGTGGAATGTTTAGCAATAGTTGATGAGCAGAAAAATTATAAAAATATTATTGATGAAATGGCTCGAACTCAACATATAATAATTTTAACTGCGAACTCAGTCCCATTGAGTCATTGTGGGCTGATATAAAAATTTTGTTGCAGAGCATATACTTATAATACTTATATACTTTTAATATATAATACTTCCATAATGCGATAGCTACCATCACATCATGAAAATGGAAAAATGTATTGATCACGTGCAGCAAAAGTGGGGCAAAAAATTTGGAAGTTATATAATGGTATAAAGCAACTTATTGAAAAATCTGCACTTATAAATGCGAAAGTCACTCAGTTAACACTCAGTAAAACTTGGTATATTATACTTCTTAGGTCTTAGATGCGCACTGAGAAAGAAATTTCAAATATTCCAACAGGGCTCCCTCTTGGGAGTAAAAGGGGCTCGTTTATACATGAAAATTACATTTTCATCACTGTTTCTCCATACAGCTATATTTTCGTACCGCTATATTGTAGATGTACAATGAGAAATAATTTTTAAATATTCCAACTGGGGCGCCAGCCGCAGGAAAAAAGGCTAGTCCATGAAACAAAATTATCTTTTCATCACCGATTTTCCATGCCTTCAGAATTCGGTGGGTTAATTTATATTTAGTATCAGCATTGCACCCATGCGGAGCCGGGGTGGATCGCTAGTTCGTAATAAATGTGAATGATAGTGACACGTCTTTTGGCAAACTAGAATGGTAACGGTAAATAAAATAATCTTTACTTTCACTTCGAAGATTAAAAATGCTATTTTCGTATCTATTTTCAAACACTAAGTTATAACTTCTTAACCCGAGTGATTGAATGAAACCATAACAACCAACGAACACATTCCCATGCCATTTAAATTTTAAAATTGATCGAAAACAATGTACCGTACTTAGTGGAATTTATAAACATAATAAAGAAAGTCCTGATTAATTGTATATGCAGGTACTCTTGCGTATCTTTTTCAATTTCTGTTGGTAATAAGGTAATGCAAATTTATCTTATTGTTACGTTTTCCCCGTGGGTTTAACAATTATTGACTACCCTGTACAACTGAACTCAACTTCACTGCAACACTGACAATACAACGCAATGACTTCAACTGAAACTTCTGACCACTATTCAGATATCTATCGCCTTACTGAATCGCTTTGTACCGCACTTTCAACTAGAGTTTCTTGATCTGTGTAATGGTATAGTTTATATATCATGATGGAAGTTTCTGGAAGTTAATAGGGAAGTCTCTCGAAGCGACGCGATATCTAGAACGATCGCGAAGCGCAAGTCGAGTTGAACGCAACCTTGGCCAAGTCATAATCGATTGACGAAGACTAGCGGCGGCCGCCTTTATTTTTTTCAGGGGATGATATACATCATTATATTTCTGAAATTCATAATTTAAACACATTGAAATTACATTGTGATAATATTTTGTCCCCATTGCGGTCCTGGTAAAAATTACAATCGCGTGCTTTTATGTACATTTACAGAACCTCTGATTGGAATATAGTCTAATGCACTGGTGTTATATGATTCAATATACAAAAAATGTTTTCAAAATATCCGCACAAAACTGAATTTTATAATATATGAATGTCATAGATAATGTTTCAACATAACGAATAATTCTGTTTTCGCTTCGAAAGGTTTCTGGTTTTAAATGATTTGAAAAAAACAATAGTTTGCAATGCTCCATGAATTTGACTACTAGCGACTTCTTTCGGCGCACATCACATTATTGCAATTTTCATATATTAGTCCAGTTCCCAGAGTATTTCACTTCACAAAAGGTGGGGTAGAAGATATAATTTTTTTATTCTGTTTTAATGGGTATATGGAGTAAAATATAATAAATGCGACTAAATCTGGGCTCGGCACAACTATTGGTAGCCGAAAAACCTCGAAATTTTCGGACATTTTTCGTTTTTTTCGCAATATCTCGAAAAGGAATGAGGGGTTCTAGCGAAAAACAATCTCTAAACAAAGTTGTAGAGCATTTAATTCCCTACAAATTTTATATATAATTTTTTTTTCTAAAACCAATAGAGAGCGAGGTACAGCATCTCAAAGATGGACCATTTTTCTCAAAATAGTAAAAAAAAACTAAATAGCGCCTTCTTTCGTGTGTGTTATTGCGACCCATGCATTCTTTGGTTGTATTTTCGAATTATATTTTGGTCCGATAAAGTTCTCCAGACCCCCCCAATCACCAACCCCCCTCCCCCCAAATTGGAACTGACGAGGAATGAGTAGGCATATCGAAACCCTCACAGTCCAATGTAATGTGAGAAAAAGCACTTCAACCTATTCGCTGAGCTTTCGCATTGTTTTAAACCTTCATCAGGGCCTAAAGTCAATGAAGGGAAACAAAACTATGGTGAATGAAATAAAAAGAGTTTTCTTTCCACAAAATGGTGCTTAGCAGAAAATTCGAAATAGGCGTTATTGTTGTGAAATTGAAGTAGAATGATTTAGAACTTTTCTGTGGGCCGCCCCATTACAAAATTAATCATCAACTAAAGGAATAAAAAACACAAGAGAGTGTATGGAAAAAACTTTCACTTCACTTCCTTCTTAGGCGTTTCGACGGTTCTTGTTCCTCACGAAGAGGTGCCATGATGGGTGGGTCCTCGTTGACCTCATCCATGGTTGATGAGGTGAATGTATCTTCCTCTTCCTCAGCATCTGTGTTCAGGTCGGAGGAGTACAGTGGGACTTTGTCGCAGTCGGTGCCTCTGCATTTCTTGCAGATGCTGGAGCCTGCACGAGCAGGCTCGCTGACATTCAGATCTTCAAGTGCACGAGACACTTTCAAGTAGGATTTTGGGTGCTGGGTCCTTCGTTGCATGCTGTGGAATCAGGCTCTGTAGACTGCTGGTCCACCCATAATGTTTGAGGTTCAAGTGTGTGGCACCCAGCCAATTTTGAATTTGGTAAAACAATCTTAGTGAGTGTAGAACAACAGCATCAGAAGTGGGTGGGAGTTATTGCTATGAATATGACGAATGAATTCACTACAACCTCATTTCAACAAATAACTTCTCATTCCTTATGAATTATCAAATTGGGGGATGGGGGTGGGGGTTGTTGATTGGTGGGTCTGGAGAACCTTATCGGACCAAAATATAATTCGAAAATATAACCAAAGAATGCATGGGTCGCAATAACACACACAAAAGAAGGCGCTATTTGCCTTTTTTACCATTTTGAGAAACATGGTCCATATTTGAGATTCTGTAGCTCGCTCCCAACTGGTTGTAGAAGATAAAAATATCTAAACCACTCCTTCTCGAGATATTTAAAAAAAACTGAAATATATCCGAAAATTTCGAGGTTTCTCGGCTACCAAAAGTTGTGCCGAGCCCAGATTCAGTCACATTTTTATATTTTTCTCTTTATACCTATTAAAACGAAATAAAGAAATAAAATCTTCAACCCTACCTTCTGCAAGGTGAATCCCTTTTTTGGTCTCTGGGAACTGGACCTAGATATAAATGAAAATAAAATTCAGTGAATAAAACATTGGTGGTAAAACATTCTTGATATCGTTCAAGTAGTTTTCTAATGTAACATAAAAACATATGTTTTCTATTCATAATATTAGTCAAGATAAAGAACTTATAAAATTGGTGTTAAGGTTGAAAGTGAAAAAAAAATTAAATTGATTCTGCATGAGTTTTTGTGAGAATTTGAATAGCCTTTGAATGGCAAGCATGTTTTTAGGAACCTTCCTGGCGTCGTTCCATAAAATAATTTGATATCAATAGCAAGCATTTTAACATATTTTGCTACTATGTTACCCCTATGAAACTGTTAAGAAACAGTTAGTTCTAGGATGGCATTGCGGCAGATTCGGATTCCTTTTGAAGCTAAATTTCGAAGGAGTTTTGAGCTAGTGATTTGAGGGTGTTTATACACGGTGCCCCACTTAAATCAACGGATTTCAACCATTAATACCCTTTTCCTGTTTTCAATTTTTTCAGTAAAAAAAATTGAAGCACAAGATTACGTGGGTCTTCGTCTAAACGAACCACTTTTCTTTTTCTTTCCAATGACCAATATTACACGACATTATTAGGTATATAGGTTTTGGGGCGCTAGTCAGAAAAAACTGATAAATTATACTTCATTACAAACCTCTAAAATTAATGTCATTTGGTTCTTCTCAAATGCTGCATTTCATTTCTGGCTATAGCAAATATATATTCGCGGAAGCAATTTAATTTTATAACAGTTATTTTATTGTTTTGGAATTGTAGTAAATATAAATTGGTCGGTTGGTAGCCAAGCGGTTCGGCGTGGGTGCTTTGTTCACTCACTCGAATTGACTGCCGTGTTGGTTGGTGATTCAAGCCCTAGTCTGAACGATCGATCTTCACTTGCTATAGTCCAGCCCGTGTTAGGAATCACACGTTAAAAAGTAAGACATCGTTAATCTATAGCTCGCACAAGTTTCGACTTCTGAGGGTTTTCATTCGTAGGGGTGCGACAGCTGGTTAACGGATAAACAGATTTTTTTTTAAACAGATACCATATTATACAATAGTTGGAAAACCACCATTGAAGTGACAATATATCAATGAAAACAAAATTGTATTTGAAAGCATCTTAATTATTTCATTAAAGCTACAGGAAGCAGTTATAAAGTAAGCTTGGAATGGTTTTATGAAGATCATACAAACCTCGCAGAAAAGTGCTATAAAACTGCTACAAAATAATGAACTTTTCCAGAAAAATATGTTGCATAAGTTAGTTGCAAAATCGTTTCTGTGATAATTTCGTGACTATTTTATAAAAGTTTTTTGATTTCATTTTATAAATATTTCTATGACAAATTTATAAAAAATATTTTTATTGCCTCCAACTGTATTGCGTTCACGGCTCGTTTAATATACTCAATTAGCATTCTGGAAGTGATTATGAAATACCAACAAAATAAAACTGTTACACCACCACTTTGCTTGTTGAGAAATTTACACATTAAAAAACAGTAATGCCACTGAAATGTTCCATGAAATAAAACGTTGCAATCAAGGTTTTTTGATATATCGATAACAATAATATTAATTTTGTGCAAGTATTCTTAGTTTCTTGGTAAGCATGCAAAAAAAAGTTCGGGAGAAACAACGTAAAAGTTGCTGATCCGCCAGAATTTGGTAATTTTTTATTTTTATTGTGGGTGCCCTCTCCTGTGGAGGCCCCGGGGCAGTAGCCCTGCCGATTCTCCGCTTAATCCGGTCCTGTATATAGTATTCAGAGTCAGTTAATTATACTTTCTAATACTTGCCTTATGGTTCATTGTATGATTAGTACGTATTTTTTCTCTCGATAAATATTTCTATCAATATGATTTAATGACTTTTTCAACATAACATCAAGAAATTGAAGTTGATCAATCTTTGATCAATCTCTGTTGTAAATTTTATTGTCGGTTCTTGTTCGTTGAGGTGATTCAAAGAAGCATCCAGACCATTATGATTTTCATTCCAAATAGAAATATCGTCAACGCATCTCCGCCATAAGTTTGGAATTCACAACAAACGATTCTTCAAAATAATTCATAGGCATGTTACTTATGATAGGCGGTATGGAGGAGCCCTTAGCCCCATCAAATTCTTGATAATAAAAATAAATTTAAACATATAATATTGAAAGTTTCAATTCAGATTTAACATACATTTCCGTTTGATGTTTTGAGATTGAGCTCAAAACATCAAACGATTATCATTATTGTAGCATTTCTCAAAAATTTCCAAAAGGTATCTTGCTAATTTATGACTAGGTGATCCAATTGATGTTACAATGGGTTTCAAAGGAACATTCCGTTCTTTCATTTCTCGTAATCCATAAAGTTGAAGAGGGTTACTAAAATGTTCTGTTTTGGTTTGGGTATTTTTTTATGCAGCCACTGTTATCAATAATGTGTTCAATAGTTTCCCATATGTACGTCCATGCCCAACTTATTCTCAATCTAACCGACCTACTATCTAAAACCCCGTCGATCATAGATTAGGGCTTTTCGATTATTTCAGTGTACCAACACCCGATATTTCCCGCACAATTGTCCGATCCGATATCAAAGCTCAAATTAGTTTGGATAATCTTCAATAAATCCAACATCTCCGAGCGGGCCGGTCGGCCCGTTTGCCGTCGCGGGGGGCGGGGGACAGGCTCGCGCGGCGGCACCTTTGTGATGCCTTATACGGCAAGTAATTACCGCCAACCGATACAATAAGACGGTCGACCGCCGTGTCGCGCTCGCCTTTGCTTATTCATAGCATAGGCAACCATGTTAACTTTCGCCATGGGCGGGTATCGGTGTAAGGTCGAAGTGCATTCTAAGTTTTTTTTAATATACTACCCTTGGGGCAACAAATCACAACTTCTATATGCATCATTTTCTACTAGAAATGTGAAACATAGACAAAACAGTTCAAGCTTGCGTTTACTCAGACATAGTTCTTATTTCAATAGAACAGAAGCCCCCCGAGGAAAAGAAGTTGTCATAATTCCTAACTAACAATATGGTACCTCCATTCTAAGTGCGAACGAGAAATGCCTTTAAACAGAGATAATGTGAAAGTATTTGGATTGAATATTGAACCTCAAAGTATCAACGAACACATTGGCAACATTGGCAAAAATTAAGACGATTATCAACGATGACTTTCCTTCACCAGGAGGAGAAAATTGGACGATCTAACGCCACTTTTCCTCCTCCAGCCTTCGGCCACCGCCTCGGCTGGTGGCCGAAGGCTTTACAGAAAACAGCCCAGGCGAAGTCTGGCTTACAGAGACAGGCTTGTCTGGCCATCAGTGGTACTATCAGAAACACACCGTCAGCGGTCATGAAGATCCTTATAGATCTGCCTCCTCTCCACATTTTTCTGGAGAAAAAGGCTAGATGGACTGCATATATACTTGTGCACATTGCCAATTGTACAAATCAGTTTAATGCAGAGTGCAAAAGACTGTTGGTTGACACTGGCATTCTGGAAATGACCTTTGACTTTATGCCTCTGTCAACTACGAACTGCCCTATAATAAAGTACTGTTTCCGAGTAGAGAGAACTGGATCCTCCTGAAGAAGGAAATATTAAGAGCAAATAGTTGTTGGTTCACAGATGGATCAGTCGCAGACCCAGGACAGAGATATCAACCTTCCTAGGAACCTATGCGAGTGTATATTAAGCAGAAATTTACGCTACTTAATTCTGTGCAGAGAGATTGGAAGAATCCAACCTAATACACAAGTCAACAGAAATATTCTCGGACAGTCAAGCTCTTGGCTCCTATCGAGGAACGTCGAAATTGATAGCAAATTGCCAAAAACGACTCTCCTCGTTAGGAAAACTCAACAGATTGCCTCTGGTCTGGATTCCTGGACATACCGGCTAGAAGGCAATGGGGCTGCTGACTCACTTGCAAAGGAGGGTGCTGCAAGCAGCTTCATTCGGTCAGAACCAGTCATTGGCAAAGATTGAACATCTGGATGGCAAGAGGATTAATGAACTTCTGGCAGACTCTTCCAGAATTGGTTCACTCCAAGGCATTCATTCACCCTTCGAAGCTTGATACCAAATAGTTGTTGGAATACAGTATTCTAACAGGCCTTCTTACAGGTCACTGTTATTTGAATCTTCATATGCAGAGACTCGGACTGTCGGAAGACAGTGTGTGTCGCCTCTATTTGGAAAATGATGGAACAGTAGAGCACATACTATGTGCCTGTCTCGCTCGGGACCGAATCAGGTTTTTACAGTTTGGCAGAGCCGTACTTTTACCATCTGACCTGGAAGACAACTCACAATACAAACTAATCGGCTTCGTTAAGAAGCTGGGTTTATTTGATCGAGTGTGAATAGGTGTGAGCCACAATAAACCCTTAAAGTGTTGCGGTGGAGGTCGAATAGACCCACTCACTTTAGACCTAACCCAACCTAACCTTTCTTCAAATTCTATGAACTTCTGTGAGAAGAAAGCTTGTCAGAAATTATCTGTTTCTGACTGCCATAATGCCGTGATAGCCTCAAAGAACGAGAACTTAGGAAAAGTATTAGGTATTTAGTTAGGACTAGGAAAAGGTTGTCAAAGCCCAATTATTCATATGGTATTATTTCAAGGTGGATATTTACCTATACCTGACTATGTATGAAACTTTTTGGTCAAGGAATAAGAAAACTGTTTGGAGTCTAATAGACCCAATTATCAACACCAGTGTACACCAATAAATAATAAGGAATTATTTGAATATTAGAATATTAGATACCTGAAAAAACTATTGTAAAGCAAAAGACGTGTTGCAGTTTTGTAAAACAATGTAGTGAAAATGTCACAAAACTAGATAATAATAAGGTTGAAGTAGGTACATAATATCCATATAATGAAACTTATTTGGTTGTCTTTCTTTCTTTTTTTAATTGCATTCATTTAATGTTGCATCAACCTCGAGGGTTATTAGCGACAATTCAAATTTCATAGAAATATTGATTTCTTACAATAAATTTTCATATAAGGTGCAGCAGCTTCATACATCTTAGAAAGCCAATTATTTTTTCATAGTTACAATTTGTGAATGAATATTATGATTACAGGTGAAGAATCACTTCATTTTTGCTATACCTTGTACCCAGTGGTTGAAATGACCTACTATTCCAATTGTCAACGTCTAATTCACTTCGAATTTTCTCCACATTGGTGAATCTGAGTTAAGGTCGCCGACCTAATCGAAGGTCAAGGTAACGTAATTTCACCTAAAAATATTGGGAATAGGTACCATCCCTTTCTTACGTGATGTCGAAGGACTGTTGGAAAAGATGATAAGAATTTAGAAAATATACAACATCAGAACCTGCTTCAGATCCGTGAACACATTCCTTTGATCAGCTTAGGCTCGAACGTTAATTTACCTAAACCAGAAGCAGAACTGTCCTCCGTAGTTAAATCTAATGTATTGTTAGTTTAATTTTTTCAAAGTAATACATATTATGAAATTATGAACCAACAACAAAAATTAATTAGCGCTCTGGGGTGACTTGATTGATTCCAGTGGCGCATTTGCTTTTTCCGCTGCAGGAAAACCCGGAAAAACCTGCAGCACCACATCATCTGAAGATCTTGATCTGCCAATGTCATCTCTTTCATAGAATAGAATGTAGGGTGTCTCCAGAGGCTCCAATAAATTCAAGATATCGCCAGAATATTTAGTGACACGACTATCGTCAAACTTAAACCACTCCGTTTCGTCTTTGACTAATTCATAATAATGACCAGGTTCAACGCCAGAACCACAGTGAAGTCACTTAGTTATAGCTGATCTACAGATGCCCCCATACGGAAAGGTTGTGGCAGTCACTGACATGGAAATGTTTCTCCTCAGGTTGGGATGATATATCTGCAAAGGTTCTCCATCTTCCAGCGGTCAACTACTCAATCTCGAGTGGGGTACTTCCTGAGTGTCTGAAAGTAGCACTTATTAATTCACTAGCAAAAAGGGGGGTTGTGATTTGCCAGTTCTTGCGAAACATGTAGAAAAGCTTGTTAAGATGAGAATGACGTCATTTCTCAGCAACTGTCAATTTGTATTCCAGGAATATAAGAGGAAAGATGATGCAGTAGTAACGGTGTTTCATGAACTTGGAAAAGCGTTTAACTGCGTTTGGATCATTCTATTCATTCGTGTGAATTAAAAACATATGGCTTTAGGGATGATGATCTGAGATGGTTTCGATCATATTTAACAGATCTATCTGAGTAGTCTTCAATAATGAGACTTTCCAATTTTCAAATCCCAATCAGTTCCAGTTGAGTTCCTCAGAGTTCTGTTCTATAGTCCTGTTGACGTTTCTGATCTACAGTGATATTAAAGGTGAATTCATTATGTTCACTGTGTTGGTGATAAACTCTTGTTCGATAATCATATTCATAATTTTCGCAAGAAACTCTCAACGGGATGTTTTGCTATAAGAGTAGTTTCAAAAGAATTGACTAAATGTGTTTCTGGGGAAACATCTCTCACACCTTATCAAATACCGTTTTTGTATCACAAAAGCGAACTATTAGATAAATGTGGCTAAACCCATCCCGCCGTAAACCGTTTCTAGTTTTCTATATTGGGCAGAGTCCCATTCTTGGCAGCTGATCTGAAAGATTACTCACAAAATAAATAAGTTATCGGCTTCGTTGAGAAGCTGGTTTTATTTGATCAAGTTTGAATAGGTGTGAACCACAATAAATCCTCGCGGGTGACAGTGGAAAGTCAAATAGTCCCATTCACTTTCGACCTACCTACATCATCCGTAGCAGCCTCACAAAAACAAGCCACCAACCTCAGACAGCGACTCCCTAAATTTAATTTACCTGATGTCATGTGAATGAGTTGACTTCTATATCGGTGAAAATAAGGCAATTAGCAAGTGATCAGTGAAATCATGCACAGGGAGGAGGAACACTGGCTTGAAAGAAGGTTTGAAGAAGCTAGCTAGATGAAGAAGTAGTTAGCCAGGCTCGAAATACATAACGTATGGAAACCTCTTATCAATAGCGGCGTTAAAGGATCCCTTAAATAAGCAATTTTTGGAAGTTTCCAAAAGCAGCTCCGATTTCAAAGGGGTATTTTTTAAAAGTTTGTTTTTTATATTGTTTGAAATCGGAGACATTTCAAAGCAGGAAAGGAATTATTCAAAGTCTTCAAAATATATGTTGTTTGCTTGCATATCTGATTAGGGCCTTGCTATCTGGAGCAATTTGCCAGACTTTGGTGATCCGAACATCAGCGTTCCTGTGACATCCATGATGCCACATGTGACATCCTATCATTAAGCTCTTCCTATCTTTGAATTTAAATGAAACAAAGTATGTGAGATATCATCGAAATTTTGTATTCATTTAAAAGACCTATTGATGCCATTATGTGTGAAATATAACATCGTTCAAATGTCCGTCACGGCTTCTCTGGGTGTAGCGCATTCGAAACGTCCAATTTTCCATAACTCTGACGCATAAATTAAGCTGAAATTGACCGATGGCCTGGGTATGTTGGCATTGCGGACCGCTGTGGTTTGTGGCTTATTCGCATATACCTGCGACTTGAGAAAACCTCACAAGAAAAAGTCCAACGGGGTCAAATCGCACGATCTTGGAGGCCACGTGAGATGACCATGTCATCAAATCGCTCGTGCAGCATATTCAATGTAGCACGTAGTGCCGTCCTGTTGAAACCAGTTGGCGTTGGTGTCCAGATCATACAATTCAGGCCAAAAAAAGTTGGTTATCATCTTCTGAGAGTTCTCGTTCGTATGGGGGTGACAGCTGATTAACGGAAAAACATATTTTTTTCAAACAAGAACAAGAAGATCAAGAAGAAGAATTTGAACAATTAAATTTCACTACTTTTTTAACTTAAATTGCTTTTATCTTTTCAATCTCTGCTAATATTCATTATTTCGCACTAGTTTATAATTAAACACGATCACAATTGACCCGTGGAATAGGCCTACTGGGGAAACTACGTTAAAAAAAAACGCGCCATGTACACTACCTCATAGGTGGCGTAGAAACGTGTGCATATTATGACGATTACAACTTTTACAACTTTTTTAATCGTTATACCTCAAAAACGGTGACTCGTAGGAAACAAAGTATTGATACATTTTTTGTAGGTAATTTTATGATCTACAATAAAACTTATCGTTTTGATGAAAGTCGCGAAAAACTAATTTTTTTATTATTCGATGTTGAATAAAAATGTTTCCATACAGGGGAAATATCGGGAACTTTCAAATTTGATTTTTTATCATATTTTAAAGAATCTTACTCATTTTCAGCTTGGTGGGAATTTAGGTAGCTTCGAATTTATAAATTGACCGGACTATCAGCGAGCACACGTCGTTGTCTATGGTCGTTTACCTTCAGTTCCTGGGTCTGCAAAAGGCCGAGTTTTCGTGAGCGACGTGAAATCGACTGCTTCGGATTCTCCTGCACACTCTCACAAACAGCGGCGATGTTTTCGGCAGAGCTTGCGTTTCGTCGATGCCCAACCAGCAAATTTGTTTTATAATTCCATGGTGTTGCAACAGTTTTATTTTATTAGTATTTTATAATTACTTCCAAAATGTTAATTGATTATATTAGATGATCGGTGAA